>CAUYON010100060.1:0-17295 GCA_963573935.1 Arctocebus calabarensis
CCACACCTACGATGCATCTTAGAAGGGTACAGGTGAAACTTACTAAATGCAGAATACAAACGTCTTCATATAATAACTGAGAAGATGCCAGGAAGGCTATGTTAATCAGTTTGATGAAAATAGTTCAGATTGTATATGAAAACATCACATTGTACCCCTTGACTGCACTAGTGTACACAGCTATGATTTAATAATAAAGACAATAAAAAAATAAATAAAAACAAATAAAAGTAAAAAAAAATCCAAAGTACCAATAGATAATTTCTTTGAATGGCAGTATGATGTATACTTTTTTATTTTCTTCATATACTTTTTATCCTATTGGAAAAGTTTTTAAGTAGGTACTAGCATTAAAATTGAAGAGAAAATAGACCCTTTTTCTTTCCTGTCTATCACTTCTAGTCCTGCCTTCTTTTGCCTGGTCTTCCATGATTCTTGCTGATGCCAGCTCCAGGCAGAAACACAGGAGCCCTCTGAAGATGATGCCTCTAGCCCCTACTCTCATCTGGTTCACTTTTGTCCAGGTCTTATTAATCTGTCCCCTGCTCTTCTACACATTGCTTGCCCCCCCCCTTTTTTTCACATATTATCTCCATCCTTCAAACTTTTTCCCATCTTTCAAAACCCATTCCAAGCTTCCTCCTGGGTAAACCATCTCTTGACATCATTGAAATAGTACCACTAGTGTTCTTATTCTGCTTATACAAGATTTCCTGTCACAGGGATGGATGCTGGATCTCTAGAGCATTGTGCTCTGCATAAAAGCACACAGTGGAGGGAATGGATAGGAAATAAAATCCAGGCCGCCATCTGGCCACCAAGATGGGCTCCCTGACCTCCCTAACTAGGTCAGATCCTTCTGTTATTAGCCTCTCTCCTAGTTGCAGTTGTGCATCATCAATGCCTTTCTCCCTCTTTATCCAAAGAAGAGAGAGAGCAGATCTGCTTTCCTCACCATCACATCCCCAGCACCTAGTAGTGTCTTGCACGTAGACAGGACTGCACAAATATTTAATATTTAAATGAATTAATAATGAAAGAGAGGGGAAATGACTTGCCCCAAATCATACACAGAAGTTAAACCTGGAGTGCTTTGTAATAGAGCAACTTGGGTAAGTAAGCAAAGGTTTGTAGAACTACAAATGTTCAAAGTTTTTGGCAAATAGCCCCCAGGATCATTGTTGGTTGTTGACAAAGCATTTCCTGCAGCTCTCCTGTGCAGAAATTAGGAGTGAATGGCTCTAACTGCTGTGGGCATGTTTGCAATGCCTATACCATACCTGCTGAAAAGCCCCAGACCATTATCTCCCATCAGATCATATCACATATTGGCTACACAAGTGACTCATGCTTTTTCCCTTCCCATCCCTAGGCTGTTGATGGAAAGATATGAGAGGAGGATCAAAAAAATTCTGCCACCTCAAGGGAGAAGAGTCATTTTATGTTTTTGTTTCTCTGCATTTAAAGAATTGATTTATGAGGTTTTAATGTATGACTTGTTATTGCAGCAATTTTCTCTCCCTCCTGTGAGGGCGCTGATTAGATCAACTGAGATGAGCAAGTCTGTATTCATGCCACTTTAATCATTCTTAGGATGAGCATTTTATTTCTTGATTTCTACTGTCATTTCGTGAATCAGTAATAGAAGAAACAGTTCAGCACCAAGAGCTCAGGTCTCATTTCTCCTGTGTCTGAGCAAACATGGAAAAATCTATAAAATTGCTCTCAGAGGTTACTGAGAAATTAATCTGGTTGCTTCCATCTCGACACAGTGGAAGGGAATGTTTTGGCAATGATTTACAACAGGGAGGTTTAGGGGAGTCAATGTCAGTTTTTTTTTTCTGGTTTTTTTTTCTGCACTACATAAGTACCTAATGGGTAGAAAAAAAGGGCAAAGGGGACAGATATAATTGCACTTAATGAATACTGACTACATTCTGGGTTATGAGCATTAGGGATTTACTATCATATAATCAATCCTCAAACAGCGGAGGAAGCTGGTGTAATTGTTGTCACCTAGTGTGGGCTCTGAGGCTCAGGAAAGTGAAGATTTATTTGCCCAACGTTACTTAGTTGGTAGTAGATTTGTCCTGGTCTGACTTAGCAGATAAGTGGCCACAAAGGCAGGGAAGGTGGCTACTACCCTGCCAGTTACCTCTGAGCTGCTCTATCATGTTGTGGAGAGAGCTGGCTTCTCTCTGTACAGCTGAGTGAATCGGACTTCAGATATGCAGCGTTCAACCTCCTCGTCAGCACCAGCTGCTCCTCCACACCTTGAAATTAAGGTCAAGTTCTGTGTGACATCAGAAGATGGTTCTGGGCCAAAAGAAGACAACAGACGAGACAGAGTGAGATGGGGACAGAGTGGGCAGCCCTTTTTGTCCTTTCAGAGAAAAAGGAAAGATAATTAGTCTATTGAACTAGTATATAGATCAGTTTGGTGAAAATATCAAGAAAATCAGTGGAGAATGGTTCTTTATTTGAGGCAAAACAACCAGTTGACTACACCTTTTCTTTTCTTCTGTTGTTTGATGGTGTCAAAATAAACAAAATTTTCTTGCTCCCATTTATTTGCTCAGCAAAGATCTGGCAGGTTCTGCTTGATGCCAAGCATCACAGACATGGTGCCTTCCTTCTTGGAATTGGGTTCTTTTTTACTTGCTTTTCTTTGTCAGGTTGCACTTTGGAAAAGACTACTTAAAATGACTTCTTTGTGTGTGTGTGTATCATTTATATTCACTGGCCTGAAAGAGCACTTAAAACTATGGAGGAATTTGCAATATGGGGAATGACATAAGAAATGTCAGAAATTTACAAGCCCCTCCAGTAATGATAGGCATAAAAAATATTTGTGAACATGAGATTATGGTCTATCTATCTTACCAGGTCAATAATTTAATTTCACTAAATTTCTTATTTCAAATGAGGTTTTCAAAGCTATTTGTTTCTAATTGGATGTGTTTCTTAGCCCATGTCTCCTACTATAATAAAATACTTTATGAATTATCCAGTTTAAGCAACAGAAATTTATTTCATACAGTTCTGGAGACTCTAAAGTGTAAGATCAAGGGACCAGCAGATTCAGGGTCTGGTGCGGGCCTGTGTCTTGCAGATGGCAGCTTCTTGCTGTGTTCTTAGAGAGTGAAAGGACAGAAAGGAAAAGGGTTCCCTTGATCTGCCTTTCAGATTTTTTTGTTTAAATTGTTTTAGACTCAATAAAAGTACAAAGAATTAGATTACACTGTTTACATTTGTTAGGTAAAGTCCTGCCCTTTAAGAGGTATGACATACATTGTAACTTCCCATGTCCCTCCCTCCTCCCCTCTCCCATGGTTTTTTAAAAATTATTTTAAATTTCATAATATTATAGGGTTTTGGTTACATAATTAGCTTCTGTGCATTTTAAAGTGACTTTCAGAGGAATAGGCATTGAAAGAAATGACAGTTTATCAGTGAAATTTTTAAGACTCTATCAAATAAATAAGGAATTCACAACTTCAATTTAGTACATCTTTTCCTTCTCTACCCTCTCATTCCCTTCTTACTTTCATTTATCTGTTGAATAAACCTAAGCTGGACACCAGAAAAGCAGTGGTAGCCAAAGAAATGAATTTTTTAGCTTTGATAAAATAATCTAAATATCACAATTAGAATAATTACAAAGAAATTCCTCTGCTTTTATCAGAAGTGTGAGAACAGCAGTTTAGGCACTGAACTTATTTTTATTTTGAATTACATAGCAGGGAGAGGGAGCCTGTAATATCATTCTGGCTCTGAGATCTCTGAACGTCTTAATTTGTCCTGGATTTTAAAGCATAAGTAAACAATTTCCTTGCATCCAAGGGCAAGAAACCAGGGAAATGGGGCCCTTGTGACAGGACACTGGGTAACTGGAACCAGACAGAGGACTTCTCACCTCTGCTTCATCTTTGATCTCTTCCATTCTCCACTCACCCTGACCAGCTTCTCCTGCTTGGCCCCTTTGATCAATGTCCCACATGGTTGCCCTGGGCTTGTCTGTGTACAACAAACCTTGCGAGCCTAGCACCCATTATGGATGAGTTAAAAGAATAGCTTGAAATTGAAGGTAATCACAACACCATTCACTTGCCCAAATTTCCAAAAATGAAATTTCATTTGAATTCTAAAATTGCTGCTCTCACTCTTAAAAAGCTTGTCTTTATTAGAGATTTGTGAGTAATGGCTCAGCAAGACAGCTAGGTCAATGAGACCTCCCTCTGAGGGTTTTAATGCAAAATACCCCACATTTATTCTGAAAATAATCAAATAAAATAGATAATTGGATTTTGTTCTGCTAGTTTTCTTTTTGAGTGAAGAACAAAAAGGTGAAATACAGACAACCAGCTATTTAATGTAGTATCTGGTGAATATTTTCCTTCCTGATTCATGTTGTATAATTGCTGGAAGCTCTTTATCAAATCATCTACTTTGGCATGAAAATTGAGGCTAAATTCATCATGAAAGTGATTGTTCTATGAAAAAATCTGTAACCTAATATGAAAGTTACCACTAAGTAAAATATAAGAATTTGTAAGTCTAAATATCAAGAATTTTGTATCTTAGTGTGCCTTTTACCTTTGTAAACTCTTATCATAGCCTCTATTGTGTACAGAGAAAAACATGCACAAAAATCTATTTTTTATTTCTGTTCAACCCAGAGAATAAGCCAGCAATTCTATCTATAACCATTTTCGTATTAAACAAAACTTTAATAGCCCTAAATATAATTCTTACATTTCTGAGTATTGTCAGAGATGAAATCCCTGTGTAGACATAAATCGATGATTTCAGCCAGAGAATTTAGAAGGTTTTCTCTAACTGTCATATTTTATGGCATCTGCTACATTGACTCTTATATAATGAGCTGCTCAGTAGAAAATTCCTTTATCACGTTTCCAAGAAAATACAGTTTGGCCAAATGCCCATTACAGGGCAACAAGTCAGTCATCCAAAGCTGGGAAAAAATGTTCCTAGAGCCAGTTTGGATAAGCAGCAGATGGAAGTGCTTTGATGGGGCCAAATTGCCTTTTATTATTGTAACTTTTCTATTCACTTGATAATTGCCAATGACTTTTTAAGGACATTTTTATGATTTAAATACTTTATTTCCCCCAAAAAGCTTTTGGATAATTGATGTCCTCAAATTGTGTCAGCTCCAAGTCCTACTCTGACCTCCTTGAAAGTATCCAGGAGAGAAATTAGGGAAAGACAGTAAATAAATAGGTGAGGAATTCCCTCAGCCCTCAGTAAGCAGGGTCAGAGAATTCTCCAGGCTCTTGAAGTTAATTCTAGATAGGTGAAGGCCCAAGCATAGAGGCAAGGGAAACCCCAATCATATTCACGAAGGATTTTATATCATTCCCAAATATTCCCTGCCTCATTAGGCCCTCATGTCAGAAGAAAATATGGAAATTTTTGCTTTAAGCTACAACTATTTTCAGTAAATTAAACTAGTACTGTTCCCACATTTAACCCTAGAAAACTTTAACTCAGAAAACTTTTCTTGGGTTAATTTGCCTCTCACAGAAAGCAAATTAATGAAATGTATGTTATTCCATTTACTTCAAAAGTTATAGAACATTTGCTATATGCTAGGAACTATTAAAACTTCTTTTACAAATGTAACTCATTGTATAACAACCCTGTAAGATAAGTGCTATTATTCTGATGATATAAACGAGACAACTAAGGCACAAACAGGTTAAGCAATGTGTTCCATGTTGCCTGGTTAGCAAATGGCAAAGCCGAGATTCAAATTCAGTCAGAGACTAGAATTTACTCTTTTGTTTTAGGTCACTAGGAGATAAGGTGGCATTTTGGTATTAGATTTACTCTGGCACATAAATCAGCATTTTCAGAGGTATGAAGTTTGATGTGAAGCTCAATATTTCCTAACATATAATATTCTTAATTAATTGGCACTGAATAAGAACAGTCAACCTGACTGAAAACTATAAGTTCCCTGATGTGTCTCCCCCACCACCACCTTTTCTTCACTGCACCCCACCTTCCTTGCCCTCATGACAGACTATCTCCTTCCCTTCCTGACACAGTAGCAGTATTGTATTTTTTCTGTTCCGTTTAGTTTTCAGTCTTTTTCATTCCTGACATTGTTGAAAGATGAATTGGTCTTTCCTAAGCAAACGCTGGTAGAAAGCAGACTGCGGGTCCAGTGATTTTTCTGAGTGGTTTAAGTTTTCAGTAGGTAATATCTCCTTTTTCTCTTAAATGCTTACTGTGATCGGATGAGTAATTTTTCTTTTGAGGGTAAAGTGCTCCCAGAGTTTGGGCATCAGACTAAGCAGTGTAGACGTTGAGAGACATACTGGACCGCTGAAATAACTCGGCACTTCTCCAGAGTAGGTGCTTTCTCTTCCAGGTCTTCCAAGTCAGTCCGAAGTCTGCCTGTTCTACTATCTGGAAATAGTCTGAACTCAGAGAGTGTTTGAAATACTTTATAGATAAAAGTGGCAGTTGTTTTTGCCTCATCCTATTTATCTTACTGTGAAACTAGATTTTTTAACCACTTTTCCTCAGCATCAGTTTTTTTTTTTTTTTTTTATAGGGCAGGAAGCTTCTATAAAATACTGTCTTTGTGTATAAAAACACACAAAATGTTATGGACTGAAAATAGGGAGGATAAAGGGATTGATTTAAAAAACTGAAAATTTGAAAAATATCAAGCTAGACCTAGTTAGAGACTCTTGGGCTAAAATACTATATCACTTTGCTGGAAAGCCATAAGGAAATGCCACCAAATGCGTGACTTGATCAACGTAAATGTATTTACTCATGGTTCTGGAGGCTGGAATTCCAAGATGAAGGTGTTGGCCATTTTGGTTCCTTCCGAGACTTCCTGGTTTGCAGACCTTCTTGCTGTGTCTTCAGGTGGTCTTTCCTCTGTGCATGGGCATCCCTGTTGTCTCTTTTTTGTGTGTCCAAATTGCCTCTTCTCATAATAACACCAGTCAGACAGGACTAGCACCTACCCTGAAGTACTCATTTTTTAAAAAATTCATAATGATGTGAGGGTACAAATGTTTAGGTTACATTGCTTTTGTTTCTAAGATAAAGTTTGCAGTTGGGCCCTTCACCCAGAGGGTGTGCTGAACACCCTCACATTGTGCACATTAGGTGAGAACTTGCCAATCACCCTCCCGTCTCCCTGTCCCTCTTCCTCTCCCTCACTAAAATATACTTGTGTTTTTCTTTTGTGTAAGCATGTAGTTGTTTATATATTGGTTTCATATTAGTACTGAGTACATTGGGTTTTTGCTTTGCTGTTTTTGAAATGCTTTACTAATAAGAATGTGTTTCATGTTTTGGTGCCCATAGCTCAGTTTTTAGGGCACCGGCCACCTACACAGGAACTGGCGAGTTTGAACCCAGCCCAGGCCTATTAAACAACAATGACAATTACAACAACAAAAAATAGCCAAGCATGTGGTGGATGCCTGTACTCCCAGCTAGTTGGGAGAGTGAGGCAAGAGAATTGCTGAAATCCAAGAGTTTGAGGTTGCTGTGAGCTTTGACACCACGGCAGTCTACCAAGGGTGACATAGTAAGACTTCATCTCAAAAAAAACCAAATTAATTAATTAATTAAATTTTAAAAAAGAATGTGTTTCAACTCCATCCAGAGAAATACAAAAGATGTAAGGCCTCCATCCTTTCTTATGGCTGAATAGAACTCCACAGTATACATGTACCACAGTTTGTTAACCCGTTTATGAGTTGATGGGCACTTTCATTGCTTCCACAACTTGGCAATTATGAATTGCCAAGAATTATGAATTGTAATAAACAGGGTTACATTTTTAACTTAATCACCTCTCTAAAAACTATCTCTAAATACAGTCACACTCTGAGTTACTTGGGATTATGGCTTCAAAATATAAATTTTGGGAGGACAAAATTCAGTACATAAAAAATACCTAGGAAGATTGTTTGAAATATAATAACCTTTTTTTTAGAGATAGTAGCTCCATTGTGCACATTGGAGTGCAGTGGTTTGAGTGTATCTCACAGCAACCTCAAACTCCTGGTTTCAAGAGATCCTCTTGCCTCAGCCTCCCAAGTAGCTGAGACAACAGGCATGAATCACCATGCCTAGCTAATTTAAATTTTTTTATAGAGACAGGGTTTTTTTTTTTTTTAAGACAGAGCCTCAAGCTGTCACCCTTGATAGAGTGCTGTGGCATCACAGCTCACAGCAACCTCCAACTCCTGGGCTCAAGCAAGTTTCTTGCCTCTGCCTCCCACGTAGCTGGGACCACGGGTGCCCGCCACAATACCTGGCCATTTTCTGGTTGCAGCCGTCATTGTTTGGCAGCCTGGGCTGGATTCGAATCCACCAGGTCAGGTGTACATCGCTGGAGCCTTAGCTCATTGAGCCACAGGCGCCAAGCCGAGACAGGGTCTTATTATATTGCTAATGCTGATTCAACTCCTGGTTGCAAGGTATCTTCCCACCTGTGCCTCCCAAGAGTGCTGAAATAACAGGCATAATCCACTGCAGCTGACCTATAATGACATTTTTAATACATATCTGTATTATACCTGCAGTTATAATAAAGAAATAAAAATTCCTGTGTGTCAGAGGAAGAAAAGGATCTGAAAGCCAGAGGAATTGGCTTCCATTTAAGTCAGAATGGATGGAGTACAAGGTGGAGAAAGAGATACAACTTAGATTTTAATCTCTTCCCAGGAAGATACAGCACAGGTTGAGTAACTCAAGAATGTCCCAGTAAAAGGTAGGAAATGGGAACTGACACATCCCTGGCTGGAGTTGGGAACCTTGAAAGGGAGCTACTCTAAGAAAAGAGGGACTAGATGTATTTACCACCTCGTTGGGAGAAATGCAAGATGTTTGTTTCTATTCTGGTCTTGAATAAACTAAAAAAAATTGTTTTTCACATACCTTCAATGATGTTGGGGCCAAATTTATCCTTTCTAAGTGGTGCTTCAACTCTAGGCTGAGAGATTAACATAAAAGTTGTTCCATGTAAATGATACTTAGAGAGTGAATGGAAGAAGAAAAGGCTAAACTGGGGGGGGACACTTCAACAACCCAGACTTCCTTAGGAAAAGAGTCACGATTTTCACTTGCTTAAATGACCTTCCAATACAATTTCCAAAATCTGTGTGGGAATGAACCTTCATGAATACAACGCAGCAGACATTTGTAAGTCTGACTGGAGGATTAGCAACCACGAAATTTGAGTAATAGGCAAATCATCTGAAGGACAAATTTACTTACTAAAATTATTAAAAAGATCAAAGCCAAAAGGAATGAGTAAAACATTTCTTGAAAGAATTAGAAAAATATGAAAAATGTAAAAATTAAACTTCTACCTGTAAGAATATTCTTCATTGCATTTAAAGCACAGTAGACTGGGTAAATAGCAGATTAGACGCAGATGAGGAAGTCTAATGAAGTAGAAAACACAGCTGAGAAAATTAACCAGACTCTAACACCAAGGAAAAGGGCTGGATATACTCATAAGAGGCTAAGAGTTAAGGAGGCCAGAATCAGGAAACTCATAATGGAGCTGAAAGGATTTCCAAAAAGAGAAAACAAGGAATAGGCAATATTCAAAAAGATCATGGTTCAGAGTTTTCCAGATTTGATTAGCAACATGAATTATCATATTGAATAAATCCATGGGTTCTGAGAAGGAAAACAAAAAATAAATCTGCATGGAAACATAGTGTAATTTCAAAACAAGTCAAAGAGAAAAGTCTTAATAGCGATAAGAGAGAAAAGATGGACAGTTTACAAAGAATAGAATCGATGAGCAGAACTCTCAAAATCATTAGTGATCATGAAAGATTGCTACCTTTAAAGTACTGAAATCGTACTAGTCATTCTAAAATTCTCTATTTAGAAAAATTATTATTCACTGAGCATAAAATAAGGATTTTGCAGAAAAATAAAAGTGAGGGAAGTGATCACTTTAAGACCCTCAACAAATAAACTAC
Organism: Arctocebus calabarensis; assembly: GCA_963573935.1. Taxonomy (NCBI): domain Eukaryota; kingdom Metazoa; phylum Chordata; class Mammalia; order Primates; family Lorisidae; genus Arctocebus; species Arctocebus calabarensis. The sequence continues at coordinate 10,002 of CAUYON010100060.1, forward strand.
CTTAAAAATGAAGAAAATGTTGAAGAGGAGTGAGATGCAAGAAACAATGATAAGCAAAGAAATTAATAAACATGCATGTAACTTAAATAGACCTGAACTGTAAAACTTGATATTCATTTGGATAGAGAATTAAAAGCAAAGTAGAACTAAAATTTTAAACAATAAAAACATGTGAGGTGGAAAAGGATAATCCATTTTCTGCTATCTTTTTTTTTAAGAAAAGAGTAGAAACATTAATGTAAGATTGCCAAACTCAATGTGTTTGTAAAAATTTGAAGGCTAATGAAAAAAATGTAAATAGAATGTATAACATCTGAACCAGTATAAGGAAAAGAGGAGAATAAGCATAATAAAAAAAATATGACAGTTGGAAGGCATAAATGTAACAGTAAGAATAAATACAAATTCACTGATACAATTAATATAAACAAATTAAAAGATAATTAAGGAACAGCTTATTAAAAATGGACCAGCAACAACATACAGCTTACCAAAGATGTACAGATGTCAAATAAGCATATGAAAAGCTGCTGTACATTATATGCCATTAGGGAAATGTAAATTAAAACAACAGTGAGCTATCACTACATACCTATTTTAATGTCCTAAATCCAGAGCACTGATGATACCAAGTGTGGCGAGGATGTGGAACAACTAGAATTTTTATTCACTGCTTGCTGGCAGGAATGTAAAATAGTACAGCCACTGTGGAAGAAAGTTTGGCAGTTTCTTACAAAACTAAACATATTACATGTTCCAACAGTCATGCTCCATGGCATTTACCTAAAAGTATTGAAAACTTCTGTCTACACAAACACCTACACATGTATGTTTATAGCAGCTTTGTTCACAATTACCCAAACTGGAGAGGAACCAAGATGTCCTTCTCTAGGTGAATGGATACATTGTGACACATTCAGACAATGGAATATGATTCAGTGCATAGAAATAAGCTATCAAGGCATGAAAAGACACAGAGGAACTTAGAAGCATATTTCTCAGTAAAAGAAACCAGTTTGAAAAGGATAGGTACTGCATGATTCCAGCTAGGTGACACATTGGAAAGGGCAAAATTATAGAGACAGTACAAACATCAGGGGTCACCAGGGATTGAGGGAAGGAAGGGATGACTAGGTGGAGCACAGAGGATTTGTAGGACAAGGAAACTACTCTGTATGATACTAAAAGGTAGATAAATGCCATTATGCATTTATGCAAACCCTTAGAATGCACAACACAAAGAGAAAACCGACATAAACTATGAACTTGGGATGATAATGATGTGTCAATGTAGGTTCATCAATTGTAACAAAAGTACCACTCTGGTGGGGAATGTTGATAATGAGGGTATGCATGAATGGGGGCATTATGTAGATGGGGAATCTTTAAACCTTATGCCAAATTTATCTCTGAATCTAGAACTATTCTAAGTCTATTTACAAAAAAAAAAAAAAGACCAGAGACAGATTCACTTTTACAGTGTTTACATGAGACAAACCTGAAACATAAGGACGCACAGGAGTTGAAAATAAAAGGATAAAAGAGTACTAAGTAAACACTAAAAACAAAATTTGATGTGACTATCAATTTCACACAAATTGGACTATAAGTCAAAAAGCATTTTGAGAAAAAGATTATAATACAAAGATTAAAAGAAAATTTTATCAAAAATCCCTAACCACAAAGCTACATACAACTACTAAAATAGCCTCCAAATACATAAAACTAAAGCATATTGCATTTCATTAACTAAATGCACAATTTTAGTTGAGGAATATTTCTAACATTATTCTCATTGTGTACTACATCATGCATTTAGAAAATTAGTGGGTATGCATAATTTGACAAGAAAATAAATAAGATAGATATTCAAAATATAGAATCAATCTCTGTCAAATTAAAGGACAAAAGACAATCATTCTTCTCAAGCACACTGAGCTTATATTTAAGTATTAGTTGCATGTTATGTCACATAGCAAGTCTCAACAAAAAGCAGGTGATAGGTATCACAGAAAACAATTCCACATTTGCAATGTAAAAAAAAGAATACACAAAAACATAGAAAAATAATTTAATTAAAAGTTAAAATTTTCCACATCCAAGAAAAAGTAATTGACAGTAACAGTAGGAAATAAAATGTATGTAATGAAGCTAAGGTGGTTCTTAGTGTGAAATTCACAGACTTTTGTGCATGTATTAGAAAAGAAAAAATAATGAAGTAATAAGATATTCATCTAACCCAAAAGGTTAGAAAAATAAAAAGAAATCAGACCCATATTCTGGCTCTAACGAGTAATTGCCAGGGGTAGGGGAAAGGTAAACTGGAGAGATGTTGGTCAAAGGCTGCAAAGTTTGAGTTTTGCAAGATGAATAAGTTCTGGAGATCTAATGTGACTATAGTTAGCAATAGTGTATCGTGTACTTGAAATTTGCTTACAGGGTTGATCATGTTTTTATTATAAAAAAGCAAAAAGAAAACAAAAAGGATAATAGTAACTATGTGATGTGATGGATAAATTAATTAGTTTGATTGTGGAGATTATTTCATGATGTACACATATATCAAAATGTCAAGTTGTGTATCTCAATTATATATAATTTTTTGGTTAATAATACCTCAATTAAGGTGGAAAAACTAAAACCAAATAAAGGAGAGAAACTAATGATAAGAGTGGAAGCTGATTAAATACTAACCAGAAAACATGAAGTCAGCAAACTTGAAATCTATTTCTCCTAATAAATCAGACTCATCTGTAGATGAATTGGCTAAAGAAAAAGAGAATATAACAGTGAACACTTTCAGAAATGAAGAGAGGATATACTTATTGAAGCAGTAGAATTTTAAGAGGATTTCATGCCAATGAAATACAATCCAATACGTTTATAAAATAAATGTAGAATTTACTAAAAATGACTCCTTTAGAAATAAAAATCCAAAAGGGCCTATAATAATTGAGCATAACAAACAAGTGTTCATCACAACTAACAAACACAACATTTATACCGGGGTACGTTCTAAGCATGGTCTGCCATGGTTTAGAACTTTTTATTTTTTTATTAAATCATAGCTTTGTACATTAGTGCAATCCAGGTGTACAATGTGCTGGTTTCATACACAATCTGAAATATTTTCATCAAACTATTTAACATAGTCTTCATGGCATTTTCTTAGTTATTGTATGAAGACATTTGTATTCTGCATTTAGTAAATTTCACCTGCACCCTTCTAAGATGTACTGTAGGTGTGATCCCACCAATTACCTTCCCTCTACCCAACCTCCTGCCTCCTCTTCCCTCCCTTGCCCCTTTCCCCATGTTCTTGTGCTATAATTGGGTTATAATCTTCATATGAAAGCTATAAATTAGAACTGCTATTTCATATAAACTGCTTTGAGAAAAGAGGAGAAAAATAAAATAATCAAAGTCAGATAGAGCTTATGCCAAGAAATAGTTTAAAATTAGAAAATCTCCTAATGTTATTTACCACATTAACAGATTTAAAAAGGGAAAAAAAGATCATCTCACAAATATAAGTACGACATTTGATAAAATTCAACACCCATTTGTAATTTTTAAGGATTAACACTTTTTGTCAAAGGAAGAAGAGAGATTAGAAGAGAGTCCTTAATCTTATACAGTATATTATCCAAATACCTAAATGTAGTATTTTATTTTACAATGAGTCACGCTTTACAATTAGAAGTGAGGAAAAGATGCTCACTTTCATCACTATCCAATACTTAGCTGGAGGCCCAGCTAGCATAATATTAAAAGCTAGCATAAAAATAAAATAAAATAAAAACATGCATTTTGGAAAGAAATGCCATTTTGATAACAAACCAAGTTAAAAGATACCTGAAAATAAGTCTAACATAAGAGTCATAAGTGCTCGAACACGTAATCATACTAAGGTCTTTAGAAGACTTGAGGAAATGAAGGAAGTATGATGATGGAAGGTGGGAAGGATCAGTATCATAAGGATGAAAATTATCCCCAAGTTATTCTATCCTAAAAAAACTTTGAAGTTTATTTTATCCTAATAAAACTAATAAGTTTTCAATAGATGTCTAATTTATAATAAAATGCATACGAAAGAGTGAAAGTCCAAGATTAGTTCAGGCGATTCTGACCAAGAAAAAGGAAGGGTGAAACAGATAGTGGTTGATACATTTCCCAGGGCCACTAAGACCAGTAACAGGCAAGGCTAGAATTAAACCCTGGTTCATATTGCTGCTAAGTACACACTCTTACCTCCATAGTGTGCTCCTTGAGGAGATTTCAGCCATATTTTGAAGCTATTTCTGGGATTGATAAAATAATGAAGGTGCAAGTAAAGGAAGAGTGAGGGATAAGGGAAGTTATTTGTAGTAAAGATCAAGCTGATTAATTGGATGGTTGGTGAGTAACCATTCAGAAAAATTTCAAAAGTCTCTAACAATAACAAGTACTTTGTATTGTCTATAAAGATACAGAATAAGGATAAAATCACAGTAATAGTATTAAGAAAAATACATGTAGAAGTAACTCTTAAAGAAAGGTTGATACCCTTTTATGCATATTTGATGTCAGATAATGAAGTTTGCAAACTCATTCTGGAAAACATGCTACATACCTCATTGCTGACTATCACTATGGTCACTTTCAAAGTATTCCCCTTGGGAAGCTCTACGCTAATGCTAGCACCTAGGCCATTCTTCAAAGTAATTTGTAACTCTTTTTCTGGAATGGCCATCAGAGCTGTGATTATATAAGGTCTGACAAGTTTGGAACTGATCCTAGAAAAAGGTGCTTACTTTGCCAGCTATAAAAGGTTCTTGAGGACACCTGAGCTGACTTGAGTCTGAATATTCTTTTAAATCAGCTGTAATTAAAATGTACATATATTGAAGCTTTCCATTCATCTAGTGTCTACCAAGTAGTATTTTCTGAGGGACTTCTAAACATCTAACACTATCATGCTTTTTATTATAAGAAATAAAAGTCATGGAAATGGAAATAAAAGTCTCCCTATACTCAAATTCCTTATTAATTAGAGAGATAAGGTCTAGAACACAATTAAAAAAGACTGGGCAATGTGAGATTGACAATAATTTTTATAAAACAGAAATGTAAGTGGGGAGGGAAAATTTAATAGATACTTTCTGGGTTATTGTTTACAGTCCATATTTTGCCATTTTAATGTTACCAGAAAACAACTTATTTAGGGCTTTAGAGATCAGATACTGTTCCTGGAAGGGTATTCTTTGCACCTTCCAGGGAGAGCAGAAGGACTGCAGGGGTCATGCTGTTGAAAAAATTCCCCTGAACAAACATAGAGAACACAGAGGGAACGTTTCCCCACATCTTAATGGATAGTAGGATTTCATTATCTGCAGCCTCAGATGTTGGAGTTATTTGGCCATGTGATTGCAGAGAGAAATTGTCGCAAGAGTTAGCACAGTGACAACAGCCAAGAGCTTGACAATGCAGAGGTGATGTGACCAAATTAGAGGATAAAGGAAAGACTAAGAATGATGAAATAATATCATTTTGTATCTGTGTTCCATGTCCTGGCATATTGTCTGCAATTATCCTGCTGTGCAAAGATAAATTTGCTCCCCAAGCATTGGAGGTGCCGCTTGCCATAAAGAAGCAGAAGGATTTAGATTGCTAAGCCCGGCAGTTTTGGCAGAAGCCCAGTCTGAAAGATGTTGCCTGTTTCCTGACTAGAAGGGAAGAAGGTTTAGAAGTGCATACCACCCAGGGTTTAACTTCTGTGCATTTTTTTTCTTGTTACCCGGTACATTTCTAAAAGAAAATGTGATTATCATAATCCTATTCTATGTTCCCTCTGAAGTCGGCTGTTTTAAGGGATGAGGAACACTGAATTTGTGCCAGTACATCATTGGTTTTGTGCCTAGCTTGCACAAGGGCTTCTATGCTAGCCACATGACTCTTAAAGATGTGTCTGTCTGGGCTGAGGAAGAATTAAACGGACATAATTGATTCATTTCAATAAGCCCAATTTAGCAACACATACAAGTTCTTTTCTATGCATTTTTATTATATTCTTTCTAGGTCCAAAAGCTCTTTCTTGTTCTATGGGTGGGAATTAAAAGTAGTTCATTTAAAAACTCATAGATGAGATACTTGATATAAATGCAATCGTGGTCTTTGTTTTTATTTATAACTTATACACCATATATGTTTTGAGAAGATTTGAGGTGTATTATCACAACAAAAACACATTTGTCACATAATAATTAAAAAATAAAAAGGGATAAGTAATTATGGGAAAGAAAAAAAAAGAAATACCATGTGCCTCTACCATGTAATTATTTAGCTACTAAAGGTGTTTATGTGAATGCTCAGAGAAATCATTTTCTAATAATGATTATAGTGACACTAATTAATTATTTGCCACTGAAACACTATGCTAAGTGCTTGCCAGGTATTACTTCATCTAATTCTCACAAAAGCATATTGGGTAAGGTTGGTTGATGGTCTGTCCCCACTTGACAGCTAAAGAAACTCAGGCACAAAAACATTAAGTAATTTGACCTGTTTTCACATAAGAAGTAGTGAAACGGGGCAGTCTAATTATAGAATTCACATTGTTCTCTCCAGCATGGCTGTTGATGTGGAATGATTCCATGGAAAATAGGATTAAATCATTCTAAGAAATAAGATTTTGCCTTGTGATTTGTGGGAGAATAAGCTTAGTATGTTTTTAATCCCTTCATGGTAAACATGGAACAGAAATGCTTTCTACTGTTTCCCCTAAAACTTCAGCTATGTTTGAGTTTTGGAAAAACATGGAGGTAGCATGGAGACTTGCCCAATTTGCCATATGACACGTTGTCTTCTATTGGAAAGAAAATATCATATGCTAGGAAACCTCTGAAACATTCACTTAGCATTTTGATTTTAATATTAGAGGCAATTATTCTAAATAATGAATGCATTGTATGGTATTTTTATGAGGCCTTTTTTATTATCATGAAATCTTGGAATCACTAATGATAGGCAGCTTTGATTCAGGGTAGATTTGTGACTGTAAAATCTTGAGCAGACCTGGGAATGAAAAGGTCTGGTAGCGTGATTCCTCCTGCTCTGTTATTATTTCTAAGTAATGTCTTGGCTATTCAAGGTTTTTTCTGATTCCATATAAAACGAAGTATTATTTTTTCGAGGTTTTTAAAATATGACAATGGAACTTTAATAGGAATTGCATTAAAATTGTATATTGCTTTGGGCAATATGGACATTTTAACAATGTTGATTCTTCCCAGCCATGAGCATGGTATATTTTTCC
>CAUYON010100061.1:0-12111 GCA_963573935.1 Arctocebus calabarensis
GAGACATTTCAAGCAAATACAATTTGTGGACATTAAAACACAGCAGTTTGGAAAATCTGAACACTGAGTAGATAGGATGTTAAGGAATTTTCATTAGGTTTTTTTGGTGTGAAAATGCTACTTGGATTATATTAAAAAAAAAGAAAAAGTCCTGGCTCGGCACCTGTGGCTCAAGTGGCTAAGGCGCCAGCCACATACACCTGAGCTGGCGGATTCGAATCCAGCCCAGGCCTGCCAAACAACGAGGGCTGCAACAAAAAATAGCCGGGCGTTGTGGCGGGCGCCTATAGTCCCAGCTACTTGGGAGGTGGAGGCAAGAGACTCGCTTGAGCCCAGGAATTGGAGGTTGCTGTGAGCTGTGATGCCACAGCACTCTATCCGGGGTGACAGCTTGAGGCTCTGTCTCAAAAAAAAGAATGATGATACCACATACTCACTTCAAAGGGTATTAAAATATTTATTACCTATATAATGGAGCTTTGTGGGGAGAGCAGCGAGGCCTCCCAAATTGGTCCAAAAATGGTTTGAGAGAGCAAGAAAAAGAGGCTATCTTGAGATTTACTTGTTATTAGGGAATTAGGAGTGGGGCTCAGGTGAGGGTTTCTTTTCTTTTTTTTTCTTTGCCCTGGGCTAGAGTGCCATGGGGCCAGTCTAGCTCACAGCAACCTCAACTCCTTGGTTCAAGCGATGCTCCTGCCTCAGCCTCCCAAATACCTGGGACTACGAGCATGCACCACGGAGGCCAGATAATTTTTCTTTTCTTTTTTGATAATAGGTGTGAGCCACTACCCCCAGTCATGAGTGAGGGTTTCTGTGTGTGGGCAGGGGAATGTATAGTTTGAAACTCCCGGCATCAAAGGCAGAAGCACATACTTTCTTATCGGCTTGCCCAGATGTGGGGCATAAGGAGAGAAGCTTAAAGGGGCGAGGTTTAAAAGCTGTCAGCACTCAAACATCAACAACTGGCATCAGGCTCTTCGTTATAATTCACTGCTGATATCTGAGTGACAACAAAAACGTGACATGCTTCATTTAATTGACTTTGAACTTGTTTAAATAAGCAATTATGACACTCTATGAAACCTGAAGCCTGTAGCTTGAAAAAAGGTGAAATTTCTATTGTTTTTTTTTTTTTTTTTTTTAGACAGAGCCTCATGCTGTCCCCCTGGGTAGAGTGCTGTGGCATCACAGCTCACAGCAACCTCCAATTCCTGGGCTCAAGCGATTCTCCTGCCTCTGCCTCCCAAGTAGCTGGGACTACAGGCACCCGCCACAATGCCCGACTATTTTTTGGTTGCAGCTGTGATTGTTGTTTGGAGGGCCCAGGCTGGATTCCAACCGTCAGCTCAGGTGTATGTAGCTGGCGCCTTAGCCACTTGAGCCACAGGTGCTAAGACGTGAATTTTTTTCTTTTATCTTTTTTTTAGACAGAGTCTCAAGCTGTCACCCTGGGTGGAGTGCCGTGGTGTCACAGCTCACAGCAACCTCAAACTCTTGGGCATAAGCAATTCTCTTGCCTCAGCCTCCCAAGTAGCTGGGACTACAGGCACCCACCACAACAGCTGGCTATTTTTTTGTTGTTTTGTTGCAGTTGTCATTGTTGTTTTAGCTGGTCTGGCTGGGTTCGAACCCAGCAGCCTTGGTGTATGTGTCTACCAGCCTACCCACTGAGCTACAGGCACCGCCCCCATTGAATATGTCTTTTTTTTTTTTTTTTTTTCGAGACAGAGTCTCAAGCTGTCGCCCTGGATAGAGTGCTGTGCTGTGGCGTCACAGCTCACAGCAACGTCCAATTCCTGGGCTCAAGCGAGTCTTCTGCCTCCGCCTCCCAAGTAGCTGGGACTACAGGTGCCCACCACAACGCCTGGCCATTTTTTGGTTGCAGCCATCATTGTTGTTTGGCGGGCGCAGGCTGGATTCGAACCCGCCAGCTCAGGTGTACGTGGCTGGCGCCTTAGCCCATTGAGCTACAGGTGCCAAGCCCTGAATATGTTTTTTAAGAGCCCAATATTGTGTATCCTAAGAAGTGAAATAAGTGTCTTGGTCACTATCAGTAATGTCTGGAACAAAGGGGATAAGGAATGTCTTGGTGAGTCCTTGTATTTGTATATGTACAGGCATGTGTGACCTTGGTTTTTATTTTGGTATATATGAGGCAGTAGATACCAAAGAACCAGAGTTCTTTAAACCAAAGGAAACCTTGGGTGAAGAATTATTACTGCTGCTATTGGCCAGACCAGAGAGTCAGACCATTGGCAATGGCCCAGGAATCTGTAAAATGGTGCAGATGGGGCTGATTTTTGGCCAGGGAAAACAGTGCTAAAATATCTGCTTAAACTTTGGCCAATTGTGTTAGCTCTTGGATTCCATCCTGTATCAGGATGTTTTGGTTAAGGGAAGAAAAGCAGTAGTTCTCCAGTGAGCTACAATCTCATGTAATGGTGACAAATGTCATTTCTAAAGTACATGAACTCCCATTGATTTTCAATTAGTTGACCGTGGGGGACTCTCCAGGTAGCCAAGGGGTCTTTTTAGGGTGATCACTTCCAGCACCGTGACATCTGGCGAGGAACAGAGGACTACAGAGGCCACTCCCTTCTGCAGGTAGAATATGCCACAGGGCTGGGGTTGGTTCTATCCTGTAGTAAGGAGGGCTTGGTAGCCATGGCAAGCTTGTGATGTGCTATTTCCATGATCCAGTGCATAGTGGGTATGTGACTATGGAGGGTATGGACTCCATGCATGTAGGACCTCTATTGCTAGGAAATTCCAGGAAAGTCTAATATGTAGCCATAAATTTCTGCTCTAATGGTTATTGCCCAGGGATGAAAAAGGCAGATTTTTGCATCAGAAGCCCATAGGCAACTTACGGTCAGTAGACTGGGCCAGAGACTCCAGGAGGTATAAGAGGGTGTTACTAACACTGCTACCATGACTGATGGAGGGGAACTAAAAGAAGGGGCCATTACACTGCACTTTGAACAGAATCTAGAGCCATTTGTTGGAGGGTGGCTTATTCAAGGTGGGCTGATTTGCAAATAACCACACAATTAGCCTTAAGTGAATTTGGTGAAGAAGAGATAGATATATTGCCTCCTGAACCCAAAAGGCCTAAAAGATTTTGAGCTTATTTTAACATTGCCAGGGCTCAGAGAGCTATTTCTCAACAGTGTCAGGTTTGAGGCAGCCCAGGGTTTGGCAAATAGTTTTCATGAATTTACAGAATTGGTGGAGCCTTGCAATTTGAGTAAGGAAATATTGCCCATCCATTCTTTTGCATTCTTTTGTGAGTATTTGTATGTCCTGAATGAGTGTGTCAAATTGATATCCTCGAAAGAGGATGTCAAGGCTCGGCGCCTGTGGCTCAACGGGCTAAGGTGCCAGCCACGTACACCTGAGCTGGCGGGTTCGAATCCAGCCTGGGCCCACCAAACGACAATGACGGCTGCAACCAAAAAATGGCCAGGCGTTGTGGTGGGAGCCTGTAGTCCCAACTACTTGGGAGCCAAGAGACTCACTTGAGCCCAGGAATTGGAGGTTGCTGTGAGCTGTGATGCCACAGTACTCTATCCAGGGTGACAGCTTGAGGCTCTGTCTCAAAAAAAAAAAAAAAGAGGATGTCAAGAATGTATTATTGGGCAGTGCCTGTGGCTCAGTGGGTAGGGCGCCAGCCCTATATGCTGAGGGTGGCAAGTTCAAACTTGGCCCTGGCCAAACTGCAACAAAAATAGCCGGGTGTTGTAGTGGGCGCCTGTGGTCCCTACTACTCAGGAAGCTGAAGCAAGAGACTCGCCTAAGCCCAAGAACTGCAGGTTTCTGTGAGCTGTGATGCAACAGCACTCTACTGAGGGCGACAAAGTGAGACTCTGTCTCTAAAAAAATAATAATAATAATAAATAATGTAGTATCATACCTGTGCCCCCAAAGAAAATTGTCTGCAAAGATTGTGTGTAGTAGCAAGTCTGTTGAAGTACTCTATGGATAGCTGGGTAAAAATGTATCACATCCCTTAGGAGGTTAGGTGAAAACTAGAACAGACATTGAATGGAGAATATTAGTCAAATCTATGGCAGCAAAATATTTATCAGTTGCTGATTGGATGGAGTCAGTAATTTCAATAATTTTGGATATAGGCCCTCAATAGATGGGGCCACAGTGTTCAGGTTGAAGGAATCTACTGTGAGGCATAATTTAAACAGGTCTTGTATAATGGATTTCAATATTTGAAGAGCCTATTTTAATTTATATTTGACCTTATTAAATATTTTATAAATTGGACAATTTATAAGTGCCCAAAAGTTTAAATTTATTATCAACTGGGTCAAAGCATCTGTGTTCACTGTGGGGTATTTTAGGGCAGTAGGTACTACTATCATGAAGAATTTAGGCTAGGCAAATATCCTGATGGTTAAAGTGAGACATAACTGATAACTGTTTGTCCTCTATTTTGTGCTCAGTAACTCCCCTGAGATTATAGTGAGTGTGTTCAATTTAGAAAGATCCCCAGGTATTGCTGTAATATGAGCCCAAGTATTGATTAAGGCCATGAAGGTTGGCCAATTGACGCATTTCAGCAGATGTTAAAGTTAATCCAGAAGCTGTGTTGTCGAGGTGCAAAAACAATTTAGCACACATTTATCTATCTATTTTATATAAATTCTTTTTTTTTTTTTTGAGACAGAGCCTCAAGCTGTCACCCTGAATAGAGTGCTATGGCATCACAGCTCACAGCAACCTCCAATTCCTGGGCTCAAGCGAGTCTCTTGCCTCCGCCTCCCAAGTAGTTGGGACTACAGGCGCCCGCCACAACGCCCGGCCATTTTTGGTTGCAGCCGTCATTGTTGTTTGGCGGGCCAGGGCTGGATTCGAACCCGCCAGCTCAGATGTACGTGGCTGGCACCTTAGCCAGTTGAGCCACAGGCACTGAGCCAATTTTATATAAATTCTTTAAGCAAATTTTGGATTTCTAATTGGGTCAAATTATTTCAATATTTTGTTTCCTCTCCTGTATTCAGATTCCTTCATTCCTTCTTGACTTCCTGCCTTTCTGTCTTTTCTTACCTTTTCCTGTGATGTCTAAATATACTCCAGGGATGTTCTCTGTGCCCTGAATGTATTTATATACTTTTTTTCTCCAGAGAACCTCAAATAACTATAATTAGTGTTAAGGACTCCCCCATAGCAATGGTGGTTTTATGTAGCTTAAGGACCTTCGGCTATAATCAGGTTTGAATTTATTCCCTTGCTGTGTGTCATATGGGTGCAATGGGTAATTTTCTCGATAACCCTGAGGATCAGGATGTTTGATGTGGCCTAGGCACTAGCAGCCACAACAACAAAGCCATTTTGTAGTGTCTTAGTGAGGCCTTTGCCTTCAGGAGTGTGGACTCAATACTTAAAATCTTCAAAGAGTAACTGCTCTTCAAACAGCAATCCCTGTTCCTCCACACAAACAACCACTCAGTAGACCTGTATATTGAACAGGGTATAGTATTTTCCATGAGCACTCCATACAATGGTGGTCAGTGCTCAATTAAGACACACAACCAGTCTCAGGGTTAGACTGTTTCCACTGAGCCTAGCATCAGTCACAGCTCATGCTAAAATCAAGGCAGATGATTCATTCCAAGACATACAGACAGGTCAGGCCCAAGACACACAAACCAAGGTCACTTTAAGGATATCCCTAACCCCATACTCTTCTTCCTAAAGTCCAGTTAATGATTAAAACTATTAACTTAGGTCAGTTAAATCTGTAACAGAAGTTCAGTAGAACTCAGCAAATGTAGCACAATACAGGGCAACTGAAAGTGTAAGCTGGCCAGGAGGTACTACTCAAAGAGCGTGCTTGCCATCAGGCAGCAGAGTCAGCAAGTTAAAGTAAGAGAAGAAAGATACTTGGCAGTGGCGGTCATTGCCTTAGCATCCTGCTCACAGTACCAATTATGGACACCTTACAGAAATAGGATAGATTCCCAGCCATAATTTGGTTTTGATGTCAAGACTGATTATACCATAAATACATCAAAAGGATGTAAAAAGTTTATTACATACATAATGGGTCTTTCTGGGGCAACCAGGGAAGGCATCATGAGAGGATATGAAAATGGGGCTTGTGAGAGTAAGGAAAGAAGACTGGAGGTTAGGGTGTGGGTGAGGTGAAGTTTCCTATGCATGGGACAGGACCTGCATGCTTTGAATCTATGGCTGGTACCAAAGGAAAGAGGTCCAAGGCTTTCTTATCAGTTTGTCAAGATGTGAGGCACAAAGGGAAGAGGTAGGAAAAAGGCCTAATGGAGGTCAGAAATCAAACATTGAAAAATGGAAAATGAAATCAGACATAGCTTTTTGTTTTTGGAGGGATTTTTTTGAGACAGAGTCTTACTATGTTGCCCTTGGTAGAGTGCAGTGGCATCACAGCTCACAGCAACCTCAAACTCTTGGGCTTAAGAGATTCTCTTGCCTCAGCCTCCCAAGTAGCTGGGACTACAGGCACCCGTCACAACGCCTGGCTATTTTTTTGTTGTAGTTGTCATTGTTTGGCAGGCCTGGGCAGGGTTTGAACCCACCCACCCCAGTGTATGTGGCCAGCACCCTAGCTGCTGAGCTACAGGCACTGAGCCTACAACATAGTTCTGATGATTCTCTCCCAAAAGCGAGAGAGTTCAGGTCCTTGATAATGCTATTCAGCCTCTAAAATGAACTTGGAACCACCTGCTCCAGACTTCTAATCCTCCTGAATATTTAAATGTCTTTATGGTTGAGAAGATTTTTAGCTAGGCTCTCTGTTACTTGCAGCCAGAAGAATTCTGAACTGATACAATGTCAAAGATATAATCAATTATTACCATGCCGGATATATTCAGGAACACAAAGGTCATTAAATATAAGTAAATCTATCAATGTAATTCATAACAAAATTAAATAGAATTAAAGAAGAATAAACACCGGGTCATATTAATAACATACTTGAAAGGCTTTCATAAACTCCAGCAACTATACCTTATAAAAAAGAATATCACAGGGTCATATTAGTAACATGCTTGAAAGGCTTTCATAAAATCCAGCAACTATCCACTATAAAAAACATAAGGTAAAAGAAATGTAGAAAGCACCTACCTAAAAATCCCTTACTAAAAACTAACAGAAAATAACATTCTAAAGAGTAAAACACTGAAAATGTTTTCAAGATAACCAAATATTACACAAGAATGCTATTACAATTATTATTCCCCATATTCTTTGAGATTCCGATAAATACAATAAGGAAAGAAAGTGATATAGCATAATAAATACCATGAAAAGAGTTAGAACTCTTTTTGATGTGAGTCTATACCCAGGAAATGCAAAATACACTACTAAATCCTAATACAGATAGAATTGTCAAGATTTCTGGACACAAGATAAACATTAAAAAATGTTTTCTCTATAGTAGAAATAAGTGAGGATAAATAGAAGCAGGAGAAATATTTCATTCAGCAAAATGACTTAAATTGTAAAATACTTCATGTGGTAGGTTCATCATGGGTAAACTTCTTTAGGTTCAGCTACATTTCCCAGAATTCCCTTTTCTTTATGTTTCCAGTTAGAGTAAGCCACAGAAGAGATTATTGTGGGAAACATGAAGGACGGAAGTGATGCAGGAGCCATTTTGGAGCTCTAACACACTGCCTCTGCTCTGCGATGCTCACCACATTGGCACAAGACAGCAGCTGGGTTTGGAACTAGTCCACCTTCCTCTGGATCCTCCTTTAGTTTCTCTGACTCCTGGGCCAGGTGTGTGAGTTGAGCTGTGTGTTGAAGTGTCTTGGCTTGTAGAGGGTACTCATACCATTAAGGTTAGAGGGAATAAGAACCGACATAGGTTTCAGTCCATCCTTGGGGACTGTCAGCTTGTGCTTGTGTTTTCCAGTTTGTTCTTGTCCTCTCCCACTGTATGTCTGTGTTATCTCGCCTTATTGACTGGCTGCACCTCTGGACTTCAAGTTCCAGCATCATATGCGGAAGACAACAACCTTACGGAGACTGCTTAACCAGCTTCCATGATTGTAAAGGTAAAATATTTGTAACATTTGTCTTAAAAAGTTAGACACACAACACACAATAATTCTGCTGCTCTCATCGAGGCCTAACACACTTGGAAATAAATAACAAAAAAGGAAGCTATGATGATGCCATTGCACTCCAGCTCCTCTAGCCAGGAAGACAGGGCAAGACTCTGCCTCAAAAAACAAAAAGAAAGGGCGGCACCTGTAGCTCAGAGCTAGGGCACTGGCCACATGCACCAAGGCTGGCAGGTTTGAACGCGGCCCGGGCCAGTTAAGACAACAATGACAACTGCAACAAAAAAAATAGCCAGGTGTTGTGGCAGGCGCCCGTAGCTACTTTTGAGGCAGAGGAAAGAGAATTGCTTAAGCCCAAGAGTTTGAAGTTGTTGTGAGCTGTGATGTCACAGTACTCTACCCAGGGTGACGGCTTGAGACTCTGTCTCAAAAAAAAAAAAAAAAATAGAAGGCGGTAGGCAAGGCAGGCAGATTTCCACTACTGCCCAACCTGATACAGACTGAATTTACTTTCCCACAAGAAAAAAAAAAGCCTTTTAATATGGATAAAAGGGTTAGGCGCCTGTGGCTCAACGGGCTAAGGCGCCAGCCACGTACACCTGAGCTGGCAGGTTTGAATCCAGCCCGGGGCCACCAAACAACAATGACGCTTGCAACCAAAAAATGGCCGGGCGTTGTGGCGGGCGCCTGTAGTCCCAGCTACTTGGGAGGCGGAGGCAGGAGACTCGCTTGAGCCCAGGAATTGGAGGTTGCTGTGAGCTGTGATGCCACTGCACTCTACCCAGGGTGTCTGATTAAGGCTCTGTCTCAAAAAAAAAAAAATAAAAAAATAAAATGGATAAAAGATATGAAATAGTGGTTTTCTAGTCGCTGGGCATCAAGTGTGAAGGACAGTGATCCCTGAGAAATGACAAACAAGTGAGATAAACCCCATGTTGGCTGAGTATACTGTCTGGAAGGAGTTTTTAGGCCATGGCATAGGAAGAGGAAACCCAAGTCAAAACTGGAAATCTCCATGACTTGAGGTAGAGTGGAGAATCCGGGGAGAGCAAGGTGGCTTGGGGTTTGCTGGAGTGCCAGAATGAGGACGCATAGAGATAGAGAGGACTTCAGAGACCTGCAGAGGGCCCCCTCAAGTACTGATAATCCCTTTAAGCATTGATGGGCACACATGTAAAAGAAACCACTCAAGGCCAAGGAATTAACCACACAAAAAATTAGCACACATAGAGCTGGAAATAGTGCCTATTTCCTTTAGCCAGACTAGTAAAACCTTATAATTCATGGAGCATTGGGTACTGACAAGGCCCTTGCCTCAGTGATGGAGAATATTTAGGGTATTTAAGAGGAAATCCTTGAAAAATAAAGGTTTTCTTATTAAATCCCCTTAAAATATACCTGACTGCTAAAATAATAATAACAATGTAGCATAGGGCCTAAAATGTATGTAAATGTAAAATTTATGAAAATAATAATAGGAGAAAATATTTGTGAATCGTATGCAGTATCTGACAAGGGGTTAATACTTGGAATATATATAACTCAATGACAAAACAAAAAATCCCATTAAAAATCAGCAAAGGCACCTGTCATCCCAGTACTCTGGGAGGCTGAGGTAGGTGGATTGCCTGAGCTCAGGAGTTCGAGCCCAACCTGAGCAAGGGCAAGACCCTTCTCTAAAAATAGTTGGGCATTATCGTGGGCACCTGTAGTCCCAGCTACTCAGGAAGATGAGGCAAGAGAATCACTTAAGCCCAAGAGTTTGAGGTTGCTGTGAGCTGTGATGCCATGACACTCTACTGGGGGTGACAAACTGAGACTCTGTCTCAAAAAAAAAAAAAAGATAAAAATAACATAAAAATCAGTAAAGGACTTAAATAGAATTTCTCCAAAGATGATGTAGAAAGGGCCAACAGGCATATGGAAAGCTGCTGAACATCACTAATCATCAGAGAAATGAACTGAAAATCAAGTCACAGTGAGCTGTCACCTCACATTCACTAGGTTGGTTACTATCACAAAAGCAGAAAATAATAGTGATAGAGAGGATGAAGAGAAATTGGAATCCTGGTGCACTGTCGTGTGACTATAAAAATGATATAACCACTATGGAAAACAATGTGGAGGTCCCTGAAAAAAATTAAAAATATAACCACTAAATGATCCAGCAATTCCACTTCTGGGTGTATACCCAAAAGAATTGAAAGTGGAGACGATAACAGGTATCTGCATACTCTTGTTCATAGCAGTGCTGTTCACAAGCCAATAGACGGAAGCAACCGAAAGGTTTGTCGATAGATGAATGGATAAATAAAATGTGTTATATACCTACAATGAAATATCATGCAGCCTTAAAAGGAAAGAAATCTTGTTACATGCTACAATATAGATGAACTGTGAGGAAATTATGCTAAATGAAATAATCCAGTCACAAAAAGCAAACACTATAATGATTCCACTTATATTAGGTATCTAAAGTAGTCAAATTAATAGAAACACAAATTAGAATTGTTGTCACCAGGAGTTGGAAGGAGAGGGAAAGGGAAGTTGTTGTTTAATGGTTACAGGATTTCAGATTGGCAAATAAGTTCTGGATATCTTATTTCATAAACAATGTGAATATATTGAACACTAACTGTACACTTGAAATCATTAAGATGGTAAATTTATGTACAATAAACATGACATAAAGAAGTAAATGTATAAATAATTTATGTACAATAATCATGACATAAAGAAATAAACAGAAGTATGAACAAAGTTTTTGCATGAGAATGTTTATTGCTATATCATTTTTAATAACAAGGAAAAATAGGCAATAAGTTTAATGTACAATTTGGAATGGGTTAAATAAATTTTGATCATCTATACTTTAAAATCTATGTATCTATTAAAATTCATGCAAAAGAAAAAAATATCGGTTAAAACAAACATAACAGTGTGGTGTTTATAACATATGTAGAAGAACAATATATGACAACAGTAGCACAAAGATGAAAATAGAGGTATATTGTTTTAAAGTTTCTATAGTATATAAGATTTGAATGTAGACAGTGATAAGTTACAGATATCTCCTGTGAACGTTAGAGCAATGTCTAAAATATACAAAGCAATATAGCTAATATCTCAATATGGGGGATAAAGTCAAATTATTGATTTTTTTACTCAATCCCTCTTGACTCCTCTCTCCTTTTCTTCCTCCCTCTCCTCCTACTTGAATCTACTTGTGTTATTCTCTCTTATGGGCACGTAGTTTTTTGTCTATTAGACTTATATTAGTATTGACTATTGGATCCTTGCATTTCCATTCTTGTGATACTTTACTAAGAAGAATCCAGGTTCAACTCCATCCAGGTTAATACTAAAGATGTAAGGTCACCATCTTTTTTATAGCTGAATAGTATTCCGTGGTATACATATACCACAGTTTATTAGTACATTCATGGGTTGATAGGTATTTGGCTTGCTTCTATATTTTGCCAATTGTGAATTGAGCTGCAATAAACATTCTTTTTTTTTTTTTTTTGGTAGTTTATGGCCAGGGCTGGGTTTGAACCCACCACCTCTGGCATATGGGGCTGGTGCCCTACCCCTTTGAGCCACAGGCACCTCCTGCAATAAACATTCTAAATGCAAAAGTCCTTGTGCTAAAATGATTTCTTTTCTTCTGGGTAGAATCCTAGTAATGGAATTGCAGGAAAAATTATTAATATTTTAAAACTCAATCAATTCAATAGAAATCAGAAAAAGAAGAAAGGGGGGCAATGAACAGATGAGACCAACAGAGAACTAATAGCAAATACATTTAAATAGAACCATATCTGCTCAGCGTCTGTGGCTCAACGGGCTAAGGTGCCAGGCACATATACTTGAGCTGGCGGGTTCGAATCCAGCCCGGGCCCGCCAAACAACAATGACGGCTGCAACAAAAAATGGCCGGGCATTGTGGCGGGCGCCTGTAGTCCCAGCTACTTGGGAGGCGGAGGCAGGAGACTTGCTTGAGCCCAGGAATTGGAGGTTGCTGTGAGCTGTGATGCCACGGCACTCT
>CAUYON010100063.1:0-19113 GCA_963573935.1 Arctocebus calabarensis
CGGGCGCCGGTAGTCCCAGCTACTTGGGAGGTGGAGGCAGGAGACTTGCTTGAGCCCAGGAATTGGAGGTTGCTGTGAGCTGTGATGTCACGGCACTCTCTCCAGGGTGACAGCTTGAGGCTCTGTCTCAAAAAAAAAAAAAAAAAAAAGTTTGAGGTTGCTATGAGCTATGACACCCCATACTCTACCAAGGGCAACATTAAGAGACTCTGTCTCAAAAAAAAAAAAAAAAAAAGAAGAAGAAGAGAAGAAGAAGCCATGAAATAAACAGCTTCCATTTTATTTTCCTTTAGGAGACAGAGAGCCTGGACAAGGATTTTTAAAGAAAGAACTCAAAAGCATAGGCAACAAAGCAACATTAAACAATTGGGATAACATCAAATTAAAAAGCTTTGTGTGGTAAATAAACTATTAACTAAGTGAATAGACAACCTAAAGGAAGTGAATAAAATATTTTCAAGGTATACATCTAGCAAGGGGTTAATATACAGCATATATAAGGAACTTAACATAATAGAAACAAAAAAAATCCAATTTTTAAAAAATAGGCAAAAGGTCTCAAAAGTTATTTCTCAAAAGAACAGATTCAAATGACCAATGGGTATATGAAAAAATATTCAACATCATTAATTATCAGAGAAATGCAAATCAAAACTGCAATGATATACCACTTCACTAAAGTTAGACTAGTTTTTATCAAAAAGACAAACAAGTGTTGGCAAGGATGTGGAGGAAAGGGAACACTTATAGGCTTTCAGTGGAATCATAAACTAATCCAGCAATTACAGAAAAAAGCATGGTGGTCCCTCAAAAAATTAAAAATATCACCACCACATAATCCAGCAATCTCATTACTGAGTATATAGCCAAGGGAAATTAAATCAGCATTTTGAAGACATATCTACATTATCATGTTTATTGCAGCAATATTTACAAAAGCCAACATATGTAATCAACCTAAGTGTACACGAAGAATAAAGAAACGTGGTATACATACACGTGTGTACACACATACACGCAAACACACACATACACACAGTGGCATACTATTATTCCATTAAAAAATAATGTTTCTTGTACCCTCAGGGAATACCCAACAATAAAAAAAATGAAATCTTGTTATTTGTGATAACACAAATGAACCAAGAGGACTTCATGTTAAATGAAATAAGCCATGCAAAGAAAGGTAAATACTGCATCTTAGTCATATGTGAAATCAAAGAAAACTACGTTTGTTTCATGGAAATAGAGAGTAGAGTAGTCGTTACAAGAGACCGAGGATGGCAAGGGAGGGGAAAGGACGGGAAGAAGTTTGTCGGTGGGTACAAAGGTGTAATTAGATAGGAGAAATAATTTGTGGTGTTCTCTTGCACAGTAGTGTGACTATGACTAACGGTAAAATGTTGACTATTACAAAAGACCTAAAAGAGAGACTTTAGAATGTCCTCACAACATGACAAAGAAGTGGTAAGTGCCTGAGGTGGTAGATACACTAACTGCCCTGATTGGGTCACTGCACAACACAGATATCTGTTGAAACATCAAATTGTACCTCATGAATATGGACAATTACAACACGTCAATTAAAAATGAATTTAAAAAAAAAAGCATTTTGAGTTTCAAAGATATAGTAGCAAATATTTTTGTCTTCCTAAATTCTTTATCTGCAAAATGAGATTATCAATGTTCCTCATAGAAGATTAAAACAAAATGCCAGTTGCTATCTAAACTTCATAGCGTATTACTATAAATGGAATAATTAGTAGGTACAGTTATGTGAATATACAAACGCACATTATATGTATATATAGACTTTAATTTTTTTTTTAATTTCAGATTTATATGAATATTTAGATTACATTGTTCTCAATACTGAATTCAAGTTGTAACTGAGCCCTTCATCCATGGGGTGTGCTGTGTCCCCTACTTTGTGCACATTATGTGAGAACTTGACAATCACCTTCTCTCCTCTTTTCACCTTTCCCTCCTTCCTTCTACCCTCACTATAATACTCTTGTATTTTTATTCTCTGTGGGCATGTAGTTGTTTATATATTGGTTTCACAGCTGTGTTGGGTACATGGAATACTTGCTTTCCCATTCTTGTCAGACTTTACTAAGAAGAATGTGTTTTAACTTCAGATAAAAGATGCAAAGTCCCCATACGTTTTTATGGCTGAAAAATACTCCATGGTATACATATTCCACAGTTGGAATTCAAAAGCTGATGGGAACTTGGGCTGCTTCTTCATCTTGGCAATTGTGAATTGAGCTTCAATTAACATTCTGGAGCAAATATCCCTATGGTGAAAAGATTTTTCTTCTGGGTAGAAATCTAATAATGGGATGGCAGATCAAATGGAAGGCACACCTTTAGATCTTAGAGAATTCTCTATACTTCTTTCCACAGAAGTTGTATTAGGTGGTAATCCCACAATCAGTGCAAAAGTGTTCCCTTCTGTCCGCATCCACGCCAGCCACAACCTGCAGCTTCTGGATGTTGTGACGTGGCATTAGACACTGGCCTTAGGTGATATCTCCGAGTGGTTTTGCTCAGCATTTCTCTGATGATCAGGGAAACGAGCATTTTTTTTTAATGTATTTGTTAGCCATTTGCCTTTAAACATTGAACCTTTCCATATATACAATAACACATATGACTTACAAATTTATTTTCATGTTTTTCAGTTGTATTAGAGCAGAATGTAACTATATATGTGATTGGAAAAATATGAACAAACTAGTAATCGATCCTAGACACTGTACATGTAAAGATTTCTCTGTGCATGGTTGAAAATTTTATTATTATGACTTTGTAGACCGTGGTTGTGATCTGATGCCCTTTAGATACTTCCGTAACAGAAAGTCTCTTTTGTAATTGCTCATTATCAGATTGATTCCTTGTTGTAATTTGTTGGTGTGTAATGGATGTTTGTTCAGTTTTGGATCCAACAGATTTAGATCTCTCTGACTGCTGGTATGGTCCAGGTACATGTTACATGCAAATACAATGATTTATCTGCCTAAGGTCAGTATGTTAGTCTGGAATGATATATGCAACACATAAATCCATAAGGCTGGAGTGATGCATAGAAGGCTCTTCACTACAACACTTCCTTGGCTTAGAGCTTATGTAGGTATGATGTCTACTGATTTCAGTAATAGTCTCCAGATCTTGTAAATGACATTTTAACTAAAGACAGTTGTCAGTTTCAATCACATAATATTTTTTATTAGACATGTGGATTGAAAATTACCAGTGAAGTCAACAAATTACATACTATTACATTGAATAAGGTAATACATTGCAAGCTCTGATTGAATTTATTCTACCTTAGTGGCTTCTATAAACATGTCTGATATACATTAGAAAACATAATTATTTCAAGTAGATAAATCTGGCTCACTATTACAGTACCTCGTTTAACTTAGAAAATATTTAATTTAGCAAAGTGTCATCTTTGTGGGTTCTTATCTCTGTTCTTTTAAAATGTCCATGTTAGAATAAAAATAATTTTCTGTCAAAATGATAAAAGTATTTCCTAACTTTTAGAATATTACAATCATATTATTGAAAAGGCTTATGACATCTTAATTATTTGTTACTAAGAGCTTTGCTTTATATGTACTAAATCCAAGGGATTGGTATGTGAAGTATATTAACTCACTTAATTAAATTTTCATTACATTTGATTAATGATTGCAAATAGGCATATCAAACATTCAGACTAGTAAAGCTTTTCCAATTTTCTGTGAATAATTTTAAAATGAAGAAAAACATTAATTTTTCTTTAAAAATTTTAACACAATAAATGAAAGTTGTTATTTTATTTATTTATTTATTTATTTTTATTCTTCCCTGTGTCTTCTGAGACTCTGCCTTTCAGAACCTGTTTGATCCTTCTTACCACCAAATATGTTCTATTTGGTAGAAAGTTATTATTTTAAATGTATTGTTTAAAAAAAAAGCAGTTGTTCATTGATAATATACCTCTGAGTTAATTTTAAAATAAGATGAGACACTTTAGTTTGGGATCATACTTTCACACATTTTAATAAAATTTATAAAAATGTTTGTCTCTCCATTTAATAAAAAGAAAGAAAAAGATGGAGATCACTACCTATACTTTTAAAAGAATCATTATTAAATAATGAGAAGTTTCTCACTGTTGAGTCAGAAATTGCAAAATTTCACAGTGGGTTTAATACTCAATACCCATGTTTGCTAATTTTGCTGCTTATTATGTCTGAACAAACTTTTTAAACCAATGAACAATCTAGAATTTTTGAGCTAAAAATATGACAAAACTGTATATCCCTATAACCCTAAATATCTGTGTTTATTTATCATTCACATATTTATTTATTGAGCATTCACAGTGGACAAGGAATTATTAGATGCTGAAGAGGCATCTTTTTACCAGGGTATTAATACATTTTTATTAAGGTAGTTAAATATGAAAATTCTTTGCATTAAATGAACTAAAGCATGGTCAAAATGCATGTGTGTCTTGTACATAAAAAAAATTAATATTATCCTCAAATGTGCTACTATTACTCATAAGCACTATAAACTTACATCTTTATTATTTTCTTTATTTTTTATAAAAAATTAAAGACTGTTATTTTTCCAACTTAGAACTGGCTAGGATATTTATCTAGATGCTTTCTACTTTTTTTCCCCCTTTAATCAATATAAAAATAGGAAAGAAAAGTGAAGAATGAACAATACCAATACCAATACTAACAGTTTATAATGGTAAATCCTCTGAAAGGAAAAACAAAGCAAAAATTTACATAAATATGTGAACACAAATCAGGTATACCCAACCATATCTCTGATCTGTGCATGAAAAGTGAAGATTATATTTCGAATAAAATGAGAAATGGCAAATAAGTATGAGTTCTGTGAGTAATTCTCACGTTAATATTGAGCCAAGAAGGCAACATGTTCTCAAACTAAATTTACCAGCGAGAGCCTGAGATGTGAAGTAGTTCTTTGATGTAGAGAGGCATCCTCCTTATTCCTCCCAAAGGAGGGACCTTCTGGGGGTGATGATGGCAGGAAAGCTTCATGCATTCAGCAGTTGGGTATGTTGCAGAGTTGTCTTATTTAGGGCAGGGCAGATCTGCCCATCCTTCACTGTCAGAGGAGGGGTTACAAAGGCCCAGCCCTTTCCACGCATGCAAAGCACCTGTGGCTACTTTTAGAAGCAGACATCCCCAGGTCACTGAGTTACTGGTCACCTCACAAAGATGCACTTCTGTCTCTCTCCTGGCTGCTGTCTATTCTCTTCCCTTCCAAACACTCTTTTGACCTCTTATTCTCAGAGAATACAACCTATAATTGCGGATATATATAATTTAATTTGGAAAAAATATATAAAATTGCACTTCATAGGAATGATCTCTTTCCCCCCCACACACACCTAGGACTGATTTACATTTATTCATAGCTGATTTTTCTGTGACAATATGGAGCACAGATATACAGGAATCTCAGGAAAAAATATTATGAGATCTGTGATATCTGTGGTGACTCTGAAGAAACTAATAGGCCAAGATTCATGAGCCAAAACCCAACAAAAACCTGGTTTGTTTTCAAACTGTGTAAGAATGGTCGAATTAGACATGCCCTGTGAAAATTAAATAAGTGTAAAATGTAGACACATATCCTGTTTTTCACACTTTTTTTTAGAGTCAGCAGAGCCCTTAGCATCTTCCATCTTACACACTAAACTATTTTGAAATCTGCCTATGATCACAGAATTTTGTGATGTGCTAAAGTGCTTATAATACTCAGCTTTTGAAATTTCAATTAGCAAGTGCTAATTAGCAGCTAAAATGAGGAAGAGGTCCCAGAGAGGTTGTAAGAAAAGGAAGATAAAAAAGAAGCTTAAGTAAAAGAAGAAATTAAAGCAGAGAAAGATAAAATAGTAGACCAGAAGGTGAGAGAAAAGGAGGACAAAAGAGACAGAATATTATGAAGAAAATAATTGAAGGGAATGAAGATTTTCTTTTTCTTTGAAAGGATTGTTTCTTTTTTGTTTTTATCTAAAACAAAATTGAAAAAAATGATCTTTGGGTACTTGATGGAATTGTTTTTACTTCTTTTAACTTTACCTCTCAATTGAATCTGACCAGAGAGACGTTCCAATCAACTACTAGTCGTCCTAGTAGTCGCTTTCCATTTTCAGTAGGTAGGAATTATAGGCTACAATATATACAAACCTTACTCAAGTCTCCTTCTCATTTTAAATTGCACACATTTCAAGCCAAGTTTATAAAGTTTGAAAAAGATGTCAGCAAACCAATGAATGTTTTACAATTATACAAATTTAAGAATAAATCCCTTAAGAAATTATTTTCTGCTGTGAGTTGACAATTCAGAGATTTTTTAATTA
This sequence comes from Arctocebus calabarensis, assembly GCA_963573935.1. NCBI lineage: Eukaryota > Metazoa > Chordata > Mammalia > Primates > Lorisidae > Arctocebus > Arctocebus calabarensis. The sequence continues at coordinate 6,404 of CAUYON010100063.1, forward strand.
GAAAGTATCCCAGATGCATCCAATAAGGCTAAAGTCATATAATTGGCTATCTATGCTGGAGGCAACTGGGGACAATTCTCTAATTTCTTACAGGAAGAAAGCCAAAATAAACGCCAGAAAAACGATAATCTGTGGAGAACATTGATAAAGCTGTGCTTTAATAAGGAAATAGAAGCCTTGTAAGGCAGAACAGAGCAGAAACCCTAAGAATATTTTGAACCGGGTTATTTTTATTCTTAGGCAATAGCTTCTGATGGAAAGTGGATACACTGGGAGCAAACCAAAAAATCCACTCAGGTGTGGGTGTTAGTTTCTTAAGGGAAGAACCTGTTCACAAACCTAACATTTAACCTTTAATGTGGTTTCTAACTAATATATCATATTCTCGTGCTTCCAGATAACATACCCCAAATTATTTCCATTCAAATGCTAATGATGAATAAGAAAGACAAAGGAAGACAAAAGCAAGTCAAACTGACTTTTCTCCAGATAATCAGAAAAATAGGTTTGTGCCAGGATATTGCAGAAAAAAGAAGTGAATATTTTCATACCTGCTTTCATAACTGAATACCCTCATAGCTCCATTACTGATCCCACAACTTAAAAGCTATACATGAGTGTGGAATTTATAAACATGGTGAGCACTGAGTCAGATTATGTAATACTGTTGAAAAGAAACATATATGGCGGGCACAGTTTTATTGAATGAAATAATTTGGCTGTAGCATAGATCATGCTTTGATCACTATTTTCATCAAGTCCTAAGTTGTGTTTTGTTTTCGTAGTCTAATAACTAAAACCATTGCATTTGCGATTGTGAAATTGTTAAGCAAACTTAGAAAAAAATATTTCAAAGAAGTAAAACTTTCACTTCTCAAAATGACATTTGAAAGGGCTTAAAAGAAGTGTGTGTAAGTCTACATGACTGTGTGTCTACGTGGGAGTATAGCTATGTGAATGTGTGTGTCCATAAGTAAGTGTCTTACCATGTTTACCTTTGAAGACCTTAAAGAAGTGTTAGTAAAGATCTGCCGTGATGCACTTTCATATCAATGAAGCAGTAATGGACAAGTATTAAGCTATTGTACATAATTTACAAAATAGCACATTCCATAACTGTACTCTCAATATATGTTAATAAAACTTTTCACACTTTGGGAGATAATTTCCATTTCCTCATCCAGTTTGGACTACAGTACATAAATAAATTGTGCCTTAAAATTATAAAGCACACTACAATCATGTTAGTCATCTGAATATTTTATTTTCATATTCCATTGATTTTTCTGAAAAATTTACAATGGCCTTTGATATAATAGGGTGTGTACATGTGTGAAATTACAATTCCCATTGGGGACAGGGGTGAAAATGGCAGGATAGGTAAGTGGGGGCCTGTTTTGAGCTTGTCCGACTACAGAGAACTAGGCAAAACTTAGTGGATGGGAAGTCAACCATCCCAGTATTATCTTCAACAACAAACAATTGTTCAAAATGCTAATAGTACCTCTGCTCAACAATATTTAATGACACTCTGACTTGACCATATCTCTGCATGCTTAGATTCGTCTCATTTTTTTTTTTAAATATTGGTCCTTGGGCATTGTTTCCTTATCCTGAAACTCCTTTCTCTTCATCCAATCCTTGCCCTCATAAAGCCAGAAAACTCAGTCTCAGCCACAGGTTGCCTCTTCCACCAAGTGTTCTATAACTCCTTCATGATTCATTAGTGATTTCTCTCTCTGCATCCACAAACATAAACCATTCCAGTAGGGCAGTGTGCGCACCTGTTTGTCTGATTTAACATGCTTGTATGCCATTGTCTTCAGAGAATAAATCATTTCTTATTCATCTTTGCATATGGAGACTCTAGTGTGTGTGTATTCATTATGTACCCAATAAATGTTGGATTAAAAAAATGGAAAGAATAAGTGAATAAGTGAGTAAATATGCACAAAAAATAAACACATCATATTTTCTGAAATACGTGTTACATTGCTAAATTTGGGAAAGAGCTCCTACTTTGAATGAAATATTGCACTAGTACACACAGAAAAAAAGACAGTATTTACAATAGGGTACGCCAAATTTTATAATATTAAAATAGAGACACAAATGAAAGTCTGGTTTCTGGATAGATGCACACAGGACTTTCAAATGAAAGTCTGTAAACATTTTAAGGGCAGTGTTTTAAACTTTATCAGGTTTGACAAAAATGCATAGAACAAAAAAAGATTTAAATATCTTAAAGGTATGAATTATATGCTTAATTTTTCCTAAATTGTTTAGGTTACTTTAATTTAGGCTGTTAGCCAGTACCTGAGGATGAAATATTTATTTCATAGTTCTGAAAAATGGCATGAAAATAATTTGTTATTCTTTGAAAGAAATAATGAACATTGCATAATGGAACAAAGGATAGATCTTCAAGTTAATTTCCTTATTAAGTGTACTACAAATATTTTTTCTTAGTCCATTTTATCTTGCTATAGCAGAATACCACAGACTGGGTAATTCATTTAGAAATTTATTTCTCACAGTACTGAAAGTTGGGAAGTCCAAAATCAGGGACCAGCATGTGGTGAAGACCTTCTTGCTGTATCATCGTCTGGCAGAAGGTGGAAGGACAAAAACAAAAGAGCAGAAGGGAGCCAAGGTTGATTTTATAACAAAGCCACTCTTGAAATAACAAAGCTACCATGTGATGACTAATCCACTGCCATGATAATACATCCATGAGTGCACATCTGTCATCTAATTACCTCCTATTAGGCTGCACCTTCCAACATTGTGGCTTTGAGTATTTGCTTTCCAGCATATGCACTTGGGGGGGCCGCATTGAAACCATAACATTCTTTCCCTGCCTCCCAAGCTTATGTCCTTCTCTCACAATGTAAAATACATTAATTTCACCCCCCAAAAGTATCAAAACTCATAACTCACTCCAGCACCAGCACAAAAATCCAATGTCTAGAGTCTCGTCTGAGTCATATATGAGTGAGACTCAAGGCACAATCCATCCCAAGAAAAATTCTTCCCTAGCTTTGAGCCTGAAAAAACAACAAGTTACATGCTTCTAAAACACAAGGGTAGGACAGGTATAGGATTGAAATTTCTACTCCAAAAGAGAGTAATAGGCAAGAAGAAAGGGGTAACTGGTAACAAGTAAATATAAAACCCAACAGGTAAGACATCAAGTCCTAAAGGTAGGAAATAATCATCTTTGACAAGAGGTCCCGCTTGCCGGGCACATTACAGTGAGGGTTGGGACCCATGGCATCAAGAAGCCCTCTCCCTATGGCTTTGCTGGGCTCAGTCTGTTAAGTAGATAGTTAGAATTCTGGCTTTCAAAGAGAAAAGGACAAGATAGGAGCTATGCCTTGGAACTGCCTGTAACGATTGCCCCACCTGGGAAGAAGAACTAGCAGAAGCCCTCTTAGTGCTGCCCCACCTTAATCCTGTCCAGAGTAACTAACTGCTACGACGGGCAGCCTAAGCACAGCGGGACTTGGAAAGTAACTTAGGACGAATGACCATGGCGTTAACTGTCCATCAAAGTGGTTCTGTGGTAACGTCTGAACCATGCCGAGGGCCCCATCCAGATAGTATAAAATAGAACTCCAGACCATTACCAGGGCGTTTTCTTTGTCATGACAATGGGACCCCATTCATTATCTATCATAAGCATGCCTTGTCCTAGAAATCTATATCTTCTTGCTCTGTTAAACTGATCTTTCTTTTCTTCAATAAACTTTGTTTCATGCTTCACTTGCTTTAGTGTGTCTGGACACTCTTTGGCCAAGAGCACACCAAGAGCAGAGCCCCAACAAGTCCACCCAGCAGCTTTCCTGGGTTGTCATCTCCCCCAACTGTCCCACCCTGGAATGTTGTGTAGGTGGCCCTCAGTTCTGTGGTCATGGCACTCATAGCCCTAGGAAGCGCTGGCCCAGAAGATGTTCTCTGCAGTGGCCTTGCCCCCACATCTTGTGTTAAGTCTCTGCCTGGACCCAGGCCATCAATGATATCCTTTGAAATCTAGATCAAGAGGGTGGGTTATATGATGGGTGCCTTCAGAATTAGTAACACAAGGATGTTGTCACAGTTTTTGGCTTGTGCACTCCAAAGTAACAACCTGGCCCACACTTGGGGCCACTGGAGCTGTGACTGGTGTGGCTGGAGAAGGCTGTGCCAGAATTTTGTGAGCAGAGCCCTAAGGCGGCCCTGGGCAGTGAACATGGAGGTCCTGTGTGCATCTATCCAGAAACCTTACTCCTAACGCCCTGCTCTGAGCCTATGATCGAGGCACCAGCCTCTAATATCTTAGAAATGGCTTCAGGGTTTTTCCCCCATTTTTTTTTTTTTTTAAATAGCACCTATATCTCTTCTAGCCAAACTAATCTCTGTAGCAAAAGATTGTCACTTGGACATATCCTTGGTTTGCTCGCCCAAACATGCCTTGTTATTCTTTACATGGCTGGGCTGTGAATTTTCCCAATTTTCCCCATCTGCTTCCTCTTTAATTACACATTCCATCTTAAACTAAATTCTTCCCATTTGCATTGAACTACATGTGGTTAAAAATAATCGTGCAACTCCTTAAATATTTTACTTAGATAGGTCCAGTTTGTCACACCTCGCGCCTCATTTCCACCTGTGACCCCATCAGAATAGCCCTCACTGTCCATATTTCTACCGACATTCTGACTGCAACCTTTAAGTAATCCTTGAAGCTGCTGCCTTCTTCTGAATTCTCATTAGAATTTCCGTAAGTGCTCTGCTTATGATGATCTAGGTTTTTTCTGGCCTACTCTTCCAGATTCTTCCAGAATCTCACCATTACCTAGTTCCTAAGCTGCCTCCATGTTTTCATGCATTTGCTGTATCAATAGCTCTACTCCGATGTACCAATTTTCTGCATTAGTCTATTTTGTGTGGCTGCAACAAAATACCACAGCCTGGGTAATTTATAAATAGTAGAAGCTTGCTTGGCTCGTGGTCCTGAGGGCTGTGAAGTCCAGGAGCATGGCACCATCACTGGGAAGGACCTTCATGCTGTATTATGTCTTGGTGGGAGGGAGGAGGGCAACGCTGGCAGGAACAGGACTGCAAGAGGGGGACGGACTCACTTACATAACAAAGCCTCTCAGGATAACCATGACAGCAGCATCAATTCTTTCATGAGGGCGGTATTCCTGTGAAATAATCCCCTCTCATTGGTCCATATCCTCATACCCAGTTATATTGGGGATTAACTTTCCAACACTTAAACTTTGAGGATTCCATTTAAACCATATCAGTGTTTATTTTTTATATGCTGAGAGTCAGGTTCCATGAAAGTTGCTAGAAATTCAAAGTAGAAAAGACAGTCGTGGAGTCTCTACCCACCAATGTTACACCACCTGGGAAGACAGGTGATTGAGCAAGTCAATAGAACAGAACTGTGAGTGCTGATTTGAGTTGTGATTCAAAACTTAGTCTACACAACTGTTAAAAAGTGGTTAGGGTTTCTGAATTTTAGCTTACCAACTTTATGAAATTTATAAAATATTTACAAAATGGAGTCCACAAGTACCTGGTGAGTATATTCGGAGGATTCAGGAAGTTCTATAGTAGTCTAAGATAATGGGTAATAATTGGGCAATAATCAATAACTGATAACTGATACTACATGAGCTCTGCAAACATTGTTATGAACATGGCTTTTTTTCTGTGCCTGATCTTTTTCTCATAGTTATATTTTTAAAACTACTGTAAATAGTGTAGGAAGTAAAAATCTTATTTTCTGTCCTCCAAAATATAGAAAAATTCACTATCTTTCATCCATTACACCTTCATTTTTTGTGGTAGTGATGTCATAATTCTTTATTTCATAGAAGTTTTAGATCTGGACCCCATGCACACTACTTTAAAAGGTCTTTTGAGAATTTAACATGAATTCAGGAATATATCAAAATACAATCAAAATCAATGTCTTGCTTTTTCATTGCCTTTTGTTAGTGTGACTTATTATTTCCCTCTGGCTTTTAAAGCTTTCTCTCCAGTTAATACTTTCTCAACTCTTAGGTGCCTGATATCTTGTCTTGCCATTAATCACGGTGAAGTTAGCAGCCAGCACACTTCTCAGTATTATCTTGAGTTTAATTCTGTCTACACAGCAATGAATCAAAGTCAGGAAAACAAAGTATGGTACCTCTTAAAATCAAAGAAGTTTTTAAAATTTATATCATTCAAACTTTCAGACTTAAAAATTCCTTTGGTTTCTGACTTGTTTTTCCCTGAAGTTACTATTCTTGAAACAAATTTTCTAGTGAAGTTTTACTTGATAAAAAGTGTTATATAGGTATAACTGTTAAAGGTTATTAAGCCAAGGGAAAAATTATGTTGTAAAATTTTGTTCAATTTTTATATTTCTTCCTAAAATTATTATATTTGTGTTTATCTCTCAACATTGCTCTGTTATCTCTTGTTGTCCAATACATTTTAAATAAATGAGGAACTATAAATTTGATTCATGTGATAAAATAAGTGATCAAGTGGGGCATTGACCTGACATTAAGTCAAGTGTCTTGGGGGCTTTGAAATTTTTTTTTTATGATTGGTTACATAATCTCAGTGTTAAAATAAGTTAACTTGTTATATTGCTGTGAAATAAAAGAATTGGAAATTATCTAAATTTCAAATTATGAACATTTTTCAAACTCTATTCCTTTAAGCCCAAACCTTAATTTCCCAGTAAATTATGTATAATAAACATAAATCTTATTTATGTCATAAGCTGATTAGTAAATTTTTATATGGAAAATTATATTCAATTATGTCATAAAATTATTAAAATAGTTTAAGCATTTGAACATTCAGTACACATAAGCTTGCTGCAAAATATTATCTCTTAAAAGAAAGTTCACAATATATGAAGAAAGTAGACAAATCTGACTGAAACATTCTCAGAGATGGGCAAATACCAAAACAGGGCTTGACATTTCTAGAGGAGGGAATATATTTTATAAGAATACATTTTCAGATTACTAGCATATCTTTATGCAGCTCTCATCTTGTTAACAAACAATTTGGCAATCTGCTAAAGTATGTCTTTTTGCCTCCAAGTTAATGTTTTCCTAATCAAAGATATCTTTAAGTAAAGTAAAATAAAACCAAGAAGGAAATCATTTAAAAGGTTTTATAATTTAAGAAGCTAAAAAATAACATTGATAGACAAATTGTATTTAATGGTATTTTTAAAATTCCAATGGTGAAATGGTATTTAAGATATTTCTTTCTCTTTTATTTATACAATTATAGAATTTAAAAGACACTTTTCAATCATTATCTTGGCAGAAAACAAATTCATTTTCAATTGTTAAAGGAGATTTCATTCCTGAGATCTTTTCTCAGATTAATAGAGAAGCAACTAATGTGCATAACATGTTTAACATATTTGCATGTTAAAAGTAAAACAAGATAAAGTCTTAGGTGTAGACAGGCAAGAAGCCAGAGAAGACAGGGTAAATGTAAATTAATTAAATGCATCCTTGATAAACAGAATATTGGTCCTGCTTCTGGTGTCTCATGATAAATGTAACTAAACAGTTTATAAACTTTGTTACTTTGCTGTGAAATAAAGGTATTGGGAAAAATTATCTAATAGGATCTGTAGTTTTGCAATTAAAAATAATTATGCTAAAATATTAATCTTGTCTTGAGTAGAAGTGCCTAATGTCTAAAACCTAAGATAGGTCTCCTAGAAGAATGTTTTTCTCAATATGTAGGAAAGGATAGGGGACTTTTTTTGTGGGATTTTCTTTATGAAACATAAAAATAACCAGAGAAAAATGTTAATGTTAATACCCAAAGTGGTTAGATATTATGAAGATTTTCTAAATTATGTCCTGCAAACCTTACTGTGGTGTTAACTAGTATCATTTTCATTTTTATAGAAAACAATAAAAACAAAAATTTAAAAAGAAGATCAGAAATATTCCATAACTTGCCTAAAATCACAGATCTTTTTGGTGCCTGGAAGGTTGAAAATCCAGCCTTTTCCCAACAGTGACCTTTCCAGTGCAGTACTTGGCCTTGTGCTCCCTTTCATTTTAGCCAGCCTGTGGCAAAATAAACAACCACTTGTTTATGTTTTTTTTTAATGTAACCTCCTCTTATATGAAAAAGAATAAATCAATAAGTTATCTCTGAACTAAATGACTTCATTCTAAACCCCATTTCATATATGTCTGAAATATTTTAAAAAAGAAAAAGTCAGTACTGTGTTTGAAATCCAAAGGGCCAAATTGTATTGGGGAAAGACTTAATGAAAATAGATTTTTAAAGTGGTGTCTGGGCAATTCCCATAGCTCAGTGGGTGCCAGCCATATACACCCAGGCTCGTGGGTTCAAACCTGGCCTGGGCCAGCTAAAACAACAATGGCAACTGCAACAAAAATAAATAAATAAATAAAAATACATTATATGCATAAATTAATGCCTTTCTAATAGAGCTGTATCATTAAGTTTCAGACAGAGACCCAGGCACCCTCACTTTTAACCACTGAACCATTCTTTGATGAAAATGATTAAATCTATTATTACTATTGTGATCGTTACTTGTTCTTTGTGGATTAAGTTAATTATTAAAGTCATTCTCATATAAGCAATATAAAGAAAAAGTTCTGGGAATTGACTTGGGGACTAAATCAGATTTTATCATTTAATTTATGCTTATATTTGATTATTATTCTTAGCAATAACAGAACATGAGTATTTTTATATTCATTTTTCAAGTTACTGAAAAATAGTGATTAGCATCAGTATAAAGTCATTAATAACTCTACAGTAGGAGGAAAAAGAAGCCTGAGTTCTTAAACTTTAGAATCCATAAGAATTATTTTTTCTTGTTAATAGCTATAAATGCTCACTTTATTATTTATTTTTTAACGTGAATATCTCAATTCAGATTATACACACATATGTGTTCATTAGTTAGTTCCCATTTAATAGAGAGCACATGTCGTATTTATTTTTTTTATTCCTTAGTCAGTAGTTCTCAACCTTCCTAATGCCACGACCCTTTAATACAGTTCCTGTGGGTCACAACCCACAGGTTGAAAACCGCTGCCTTAGATACTTAACTTAGGATAATTGCCTCCAGTTACATACACATTATTGCAAACGGCCTTAATTCACACTTCTTCATGGTTGCATAGTATTCCGTGGTATGCGTAGTACCACATTTTATTAATCTACTTATGCATGGATGGACACTTAAATTAGTTCAACATCATTACAGCTGTGCATTTTGCTACAATAAACACTGGGTGTAGGTATCTTTTTAATTAAATGGCTTGTTTTCCTTTGGTTAAATACCCAGTAGTGGGATTTCAAATGGTTGATCTACTTTTAGTTCTGTGGGGAATATCCATACTGTTGTACTAATCTCCATAGAGGTTGTACTAATTTGCAGTCCCACTATTGATGTTGCTTTCTCTCTGCATCTACATAGCATCTATTGTCTTTGGATTTCTTAATCAAACCCATTCTAACTGGGGTAATGTAATGCCTCATTATGGTTTTAATTTGCACTTCCCTGATGATTACTGATGCTGAGCATTTTTTATATGTTTATTAGCTATTCATCTATCTTCCTTTGAAAATATTTATTCAGTCCTTTTGCACAATTTTTAATGCAGTCATTTGCTATTTTCCCCCTGATTTGCCTGAGTTCTTTGGAGAATCTGGTTGTTAAGTCTTTATCCAATGTATAGATTGTGAATTTTTTTATCCCATTCTGTACATTGTCAATTTTCTCTGCTAATTATTTCCTTAGCATTGCAGAAATTTTAAAATTAATCAAGTCCCATTCTGTCATATTTACTTTTGTTGGTTCTGTAACTAACAATTAGTGTTATATTTTGCCTAGAGAAGTTTTTCCAACATTTTCTTCTAGAATTATTATGGTTTCATGCCTTATATTTATGTGTTTTATCCATCTTGAATTAATTTGTGTGAGTAGTGAGAGATAGGGATTCTGTTTCATCCTCCAGTGTGTGGCTATCACATTTTTCCCAGTACTATTTTTTTAACAGGGCCTCTTTTCTTCAGGGTAAATGTATATTGTTATCTTCTCTGACAAAAATTGATTGGCAATATGTGGATGGTTTTATATCCGGATCTCTGTTCTGTTCCATTGATCTGTCTCTATTTTGTGCCAATGCCATGTTGTTTTGGTTACTATACCCTTGTAGTATAGTTTCAAGTCTGGTAATGTTATGCCCCCTGATTTTTTCTTTTGTGTTCATGCAAATGAAGAACATCTACAAAATATTCAGAAGTTTGGGAATAAAATATTCTCTAAATATCTGTTATGCCACTTTGTTCTAGAGTCCCATTTAAATTCAATGTTTCTTTGTTAGGGTAACCTGTCTATATCTGTCAAGTGGGTGTTAAAGTCCCTGGCAATTATGATGCTGATGTTTCTCTCTTTGGTTACATGTAATAGGGATTGCTTTATGAATCTGGACATTCCTGTGTTAGGTACATAAATATTTAGGATTTATATGTCTTCTTCGTGAATTATCTTTATCATCATACAATGACCATCTTTTCTTTCTTTGCTATTTATTAATCTAAAGCCAATTTTATCTGATATGGGAATGGATACACATGATTCATTGATTTCCATTTGCACAGAATACTTTTTACATCATTTCACCTTGAATCGAAATGAGTCCTTGTGGGTTAAATGCATTTCCTGAAGATAACATTGAACTAACTTGTAGCTCTTCAGTAGGAAATTCAGACAATTCAGGTCAATTGATACAATTTGTATGTGGGGGGCTGTTCTGTTTATTCCGTTGGGTAGTAACTCCTCCCTTTATTTTACTTCTTGCACTGTTGTTTATATATGTTCTGTACTCTATGTTTGGATAGTTTTACACTGCTGAGTGTCTGTTTTACTGATCCATATACAATACAAATAAAAAGCATCAATTATTTCGTGAATTACTAAGAAATGCTGAACTAGGAGTTTTGATAAACAAAGAACAATAAGGTTTGGATAAATTGCCTTCTTATAGTATTTTTTAAGACAAAACACACACACACTTTCAATGGTTTTGTGCAAAAATATATAAGCCTGGTTCTATCATAATTTAATTATAAAGATTAAGAAAAATAAATGAACACTGAGTATACAAACTCTGCTTCATTTATTCATTTGTTTAATTACTATTAATTGAGTTTTGGCTATGTTTATTCTAAGCACTGGTGATAGAGGTGCAATGGAGAACAAGAGAGCGAAGTTCCCTTTGTGGATGGAGCCATCCATTTCATAAGAAAGATTGCCATCTCCCTGCCAAAAATGAAACACAGTTTAAACAAATAATTGTAAACTCTTATAAAGTCCATAAGGAACAGAAAACAGGCTTTTAGTTACATCACAATTGTATTTGGGAGTAAATCAGTCAAAAAATAGGAAAAAAGATTAAAGACAGTTTCTATGGGAAAAAAATGACAGTTCTCCAAGCAAGAAAATTTACTGACTTCATATATGATTTTTCCCTTGTTTTCCAGTCCATTTCTTCATGTGCCTGAGAAAAATCCAGGAAATAAATTTCTGAACATCCTTGCAATGGCTGATTCATTTCTCTGAGTTTCAGGGTCCTACTAAATCTATAATTAGTCCATCCAGGTATATAGTTGTATGTTTTTATGTTGATTTTGTTTACTTTACCTTTTGCATAGATGCCAAATTTAAGTAGTTCTACAGAAAAGTTCCTTGTTCTTCAGGATATTTTCTTTTCTCTCTCTTTTTTTTTTAAAGACAGAGTCTCACTTTATCACCCTCTGTAGAGTGCTGTAGCATCACGGCTCACAGCAACCTCCAGCTCCTGGGCTTTGGCAATTCTCTTGCCTCAGCCTCCCGAATGAATAGCTAGGACTGCAGGTGCCTGCCACAACACCCAGCTATTTTTTTGTTGCAGTTTGGCTGGTGCAGAGTTTGAACCATCACCCTCAGTATATGGGGCCAGCACCCTACCCACTGAGTCACAGGCACTGCCTGTAATTATGGGGACATAGCCTTTCCAAATGCATAAAGCAGACCAGAATTCACACAGTTTTGATCAGCAGTTGTCGGTGTATATAATAGCTTAAAGGCAAATTGCTTTTGTTAATTTGTTATAATCCTGCAAAGGTTTTGTGATTCTATCTCATGGAATTTATGGTTTCTAATAAAGTGTTCATTCATAGTATATTTTCAAGGAAGAATTTTAAATACTGAGAAAAATATGTTCACAGACTTTCTTAAATAGAATAGATCTATAATAGATTCAGACAGCATCAAAATGTACTGTGAACATATAAAGAAAAGTTCTATGAAAAAATAGATTTTTTTTTAATAATTTTATTGAATCATAATTCTGTACATTGGTGCAATCATAGGGCATGATTCATATACATTCAGAAATTTTTTCATTGTACTGTTACAGATAGCCTTCATGGCATTTTCTTCATCACTATATAAAGACATTGATACTCTAGATTTAATAAGTTTCACCAGTACCCTGCTAAGACGCACTGTAGGTGTGATCCCACCAATTGCCCTCCCTCCACCCATACTCCCCCCTCCCCCTCCCCTTCCTTTCCCCTTTCCCTGTATTCCTATGCTATAATTGGGTTTTAGCCTTCATATGAAAGCTATAAATTAGCTTCATATTAGGGCT
>CAUYON010100067.1:0-23081 GCA_963573935.1 Arctocebus calabarensis
GTCTTTATATAGTGATCAAGAAAATGCCATGAAGGCTATCTGTAAAAGTACGATGAAAACATTTCTGAATGTATATGAATCATGCCCTATGATTGCACCAATGTACAGAATTATGATTCAATAAAATTATAAAAAAATAAAAAAAAAGAAAAGGGAAAAACAGAAAAATAAGCTGAACAAAGCAAAATAAAAAAAATTTAGCTAACTTACTTTTACTAGCAGTTAAATTACTTATTTGAGCAGTTCCTGCTTTTACTGGAAGCCTGGCCTGTAAGGGATACAGCTTGCAAACACCCCTGCTGGGTCTGTAAACACTCTGAAGAACAATGGCCATAGCAGAAGCTGCATGCAAGGCCTAGAAAGGATCATTAACTAGGCCAACGCCTGCCCAGTCAACACTAAAAGCAAATACTCACTGTGGGGATTTGTATAATGACCGGGGCAGAGATCAAGGGAACAGCTGCAGCCCAGAGATCCAGACAGGAGGACTTGGACCCTCACCACAGAGGGAAATGCCTCCAGGTGGAGATAAGGGGAAATTTTCTCTTTCCCACCAATTCTTCCCAGGAGGCCTGACTCCACCATGTCTGCTCCACAGAGGAACTAGAGGGGTCGAACCTCTCCCGAGGGATCTGTGTGTGACCACAGACAGGAGGCTGCCCCCACAGAAGGCTCAGGTTCCGGATTTCTCAAGGCTGCCCAGACCCTTAAAGTTAGTGATTATAGGCTCAGCACCTGTGGCTCAAGCAGCTAAGGCGCCAGCTGCATATACCTGAGATGGCAAGTTCGAATCCAGCCTGGGCCTGCCAAACAACAATGACGGCTGCAACCAAAAAATGCCCAGGCATTGTGGCGGGCACCTATAGTCCCAGCTACTTGGGAGACAGAGGCAAGAAACTCACTTTAGCCCAGGAATTGCTGTGAGCTGTGATGCCACAGCACTCTATCCAGGGTGACAGCTTGAGGCTCTGTCTCAAAAAAAAGAAAGAAAAGAAAAGAAAAAGTTAGTGATATAGATAGAATGAGAACTAACATGTTTACTCAGAGAAACTGCTGACATTTTTACTCTGTTCCTCAGCTTACCCTCTCAGCTAAACGAGAAAATAGCCTTCAGTAAAAGCTGGATGGATGCAATAACTAAGAAAATGCCATGAAGGGTATGTTAAAGAGTTTGATGAAAACCCTTCAGATTGTATATGAAACTAGCACATTGTACCCCTTGATTGCACTAATGTACGCAACTATGATTTAATTAAAAAAAAAAAAAAAAAGGCAGGTTGGAACAAACCCCCAGGGCCACTCGCTGGAACCCTACAAGCTAACTGTGGTCCGCTGGGTTCCCACCTTTGAAAACACTGTTCTGCATGTCCTGTCTCTGTCTCTCACCACTTTTAGCTTTTTTTTTCTTCAGTGGATAGCCACCAGTTCCACAGGTCTTAAAGGACCCTGCCCCCAGGGCAGAACCCCAGCAGTATGTATGAGTGAGAGAGAGAGAGAGACAGAGAGAGAGAGGCAGGTGGGGAGAGACTCAGAGAATAAGGAAATGGCATTAGGGGAGAGAGTTTGCTCACAAACATTTGCCTTTGGCTCAAGGTTGTATAATTTGCTTTACATTCCAAATCAGCCGGTACTTGCAATCTCACCCAGAGGAAGCCTGTTTAATGGAAGCCTGGGCTGGGGCACTAGGTCCAAGCAGGAAGAGCTAATCTAATTAGCTGGTAAAGACAAAGCAAAGGGCAGCCTTTGGGCAGATACCTCTTTCAATGTCATTCTGATGCTTCCTGCAATAATGAAGGGAGAGGCCCAAGTTTGAAAGGTTTTCTCCCCTCTGTGTCCACTGCTAAGCCTATTTTAACTTAACTCCCACATGATCTACAATGTCAGAAGTTAATCGATTTCAACAAACTCCTTGTGCCTGCACACTGCCCCCTTTCTTCCAGTTCTGTCCTCCCTTCCTCTTCCTTCTAGCACCTCCCAGTTCTTTCTTCCTTGCTCCCCTTTATTGCATCCCCCTTTCTGCTCATCACTTTTTCTAACATTTTCCCCTCCGTCTCTACCTTTCTGTCTCTCTCACTTTATGCTCCCTCTGCCAAGCTGCCTCCTTCATCCACTTCTACCCGATCTTCCCCCCACCTCTCCAGCCACCACATTGATTCTCTGAAACTTAGTGATATTTCATATTCAAGTTTTTTTAGTATAGCAAAATATCAGCAATTCATCATCAATTAGGAGGGGGGAAAAGCCATTTTCACATAATGAAAATTTTGAGAAGGAAAACATCTTTCTTTTTTATTTTATCATGTTTTTCATGGTGAATCTCTATTTTCTTTATATGATACACTTTCAAAATTTGAAAATAATCTTTAGAAGTCTTTTGACTCTATATCTTTTTTACTTATTCTTTTAAAAATGTGATTTTGTCATCGTCTTAAATCTTTCGGTATATTTGAGAAGCGTTAAGTATGCTCATTACTTATAGTAGGCAAAAGACATGCAGAAATTTCACATCTTGCAAAACTAAAACAATATCTGTTAAGGAACAACATTCAGAGAAAACATTTCTTAAAAGAACCAGGTTTCAAAACATTCAAGAGAAAGCAATGAAACACTGTCACGGAGGCAAGCTGGGACAGTGCTTCACCTGATAACATATTTATAATTAGCACATTCACTGTTTGAGTGCACATGTTTCAGCTGAAAGCTTTCCCTCTTCATTAGCATAACATGTCCCTGTTTACTCTATTAATTTACTTAGCAACCCCTTTTTCACAGATGGAGGTTAAACAAGCATTTGAGTAACAAAGCTATAGGTCTCAGCAGATGGTCCATAGAAACAGCCTTGCTGGTCTAGGCAAAACAAATTTTGCACAACAAAATTTTAATTGGATAATGTTTGATTTTTTTCTTCTGTAAGCAGGCAGAGTTGCCCTTAGATATAAATATGAAAATAGTCTAAGTTCATCTGCTAAGTCCTGTCCCTTTCTGTTTTCTTTCTTTTCTTTTTTTTTATTTCAGATTAACATGAGTGTACAAAATAACACAGTTACAATATTTGAATTCATTAGGTAGAGTTCCTCCTGTAGTTATTATGTCCTGTACCCAAAAGGTGTGCCATACACCCCTACACTGGACCCATTCAGTGGGAGCACCCCAAACTCCTCTCCCCTCTCCTCCATTCCTCCTCCCCCTGACTTGAATTGAAATGAGTTTTTCTCCTACGTGGGCATCAATTAGATTGTCTATTGGCTTGATGTTAATATTGAGTACATTGGATATTTGTTTCTGCATTCTTATGATACTTTACTGAGGAGAATTAATGTGTTTCAACTCCATCAAGGTTAATGCAAAAGATGTGAAGTCACCATCTTTTTTATGGCTGAATAGTTTCCTTGGTATCCTTGTCACTCCTTCTGTACCAGTAGAGCCCCGTGTTCTGTGTACAAGTGGTCTATTTCACCTCACTGACAAAACCATTAAAAAGAAAAGATTCCAGTGTTGCACTGCGGGTGTGTTTGGGATTTGATACATATTTGACTAATGAACTAGAAAAAGAAAAGTAATTAAACATCAAGAACCCATTTACTATTTTGCCAATCAACCCCTGTTGTCTGTAAAATTTAACCTAATTTCAGAATGCTGAGTTTTTAAGAATTTTATATCCTTTTCTGGATCAAAGACACATACAGATCTGAATCAATCAACATGAGATCTCAGAGAATTTACCTTGTTTATAGCCCTAATTTATGAATGAAATCCACCTTTCATCCACAGTTAAGCCCAGATGCTATTTTTATATGGTGCACACTTTTTTCTCCTGTTGAGAGGTGTTTTCTTTTTTTTTTTTTGCTTGTGGGTCTACCAACTACTAAACAATCTAGAAACTTCTTTGGCCACTGCTGATTGAACCAGGACACCTTAACCAAAAGCCGACTGAGACTCTTTCCGGAGAAACTGGGAATAGAACTGGGAAAGTCCAGTCATGTGGACTCCAGGAGTCTATATTCTTACATAGACCTAAAGGCTGAGATGGGACCAGTTTGGGAGTTACCATGGTACATCCTCCTTGCAAAACCTCGCCTAAAATTAGTTGATGGTCTATAACTATTGCATTCTTTCACTAAAGGCAGAGGAGTATTTTAGCATCACAATTCAGCTAAACTTCTCATCACAACTGGATGACAGAATCCATAAACAGAGCTAAACTGAGTCTTAAGACTTTTGCCCTTCCAAAAATGTAATCTTTATTTCTTAGTGGTTCTTTTTTTTTTTTTTAATTTTTATTGTTTGAGATTCATTGAGGATACAAAGAATTAGGTGACACTGATTGCATTTGTTAGATAATGCCCCTCTTGGAGTTGTGTCCCTCCCCCAAGAGGGGTGCCATACACCATGATCCCGCCACCCCCTTCCCCTGCTCCCTCATTTCCCTATCCCCATCCCTTGTATTAAATGCTCATCTACTGCCTTCCTGTTAGACTTGAGAACATTGGGTTCTTGCTTCTCCATTCTTGTGATGCTTTACTAAGAAGAATGAAAATGTAATCTTATATCTTCTTTAGGAAAGAAGAGCTATACATATATTTCTAGCCAATCCCATATGGTGAACATCACACATTTTGCTAAGGGAAAGTCATTAGCACAAATGCCCTTCGTGCTAATGTTAAAACTGTCTAGAGCCAATCTGAGGTAAACATGGTTGAAACTTGTGGTAACTGTCTTTGGAATGTAGATTTCTGATTAAGTTCTTTCAAACATTAACAACCTAGTCCTAGTGTATGTTGCCAATTACCACCTCCCCCAAGAGGAATACCAAATTGGGTACCTCAAATCTTAACTAATGGCCCTTCAGGTCTGAATTAACTATGTATGCAGAGATGTATATATACAGCATGTGTGTGCATGTACATGAACCATAGGCATGTGTCTGTATATACATGTATGTACACACACATACACATACCACCTCCACTGAAGAGTTCTAAAATAATTTACAGACATTATAACAGTCATAAAACAAACAGTCAAGCAAAGCCCAAGTATCCAGTCTGCAGAGAAGAGGATAAAACACATGTAAGCAGAAGCAGATGGGAGAGACCAGGTGTTCTCAAAATACCCACCTTGGTTTTTGGTGATTTTCCTTATACCGTCTTTAATTCTTTGCAAGACCCTGTCTGGGATTCCTACTTTGAACTCATACAAGATACCCCAATACCATTATATTAAATTTCTCCTTTTAAAAAAAAATTCTTTTGAGTATATTCCATCACTTGCTACCAAACAATTCTAAGCTATGAGATTAACGCTATTGTTTGAGTTAATATGATTACAAACAAAAATAAACTTGACATTACAGTTAGCCTCCCAACTTCATTACAGAGTAAAGTATGGTTTCCATTAGACTTGTTAAAATACTGAAAGCAGCTCAAGAGTCACACTAACCACCTTCCAGACTCACAGGAACCTCCAGTTGGGAACCACTAAACAGTGATTATCCAAGTGCTTTTCTCTAAGATATGTTCATTTTTAAAGAGAATGCTTTTTAAACTCAACCAACCTCTATTTGGTACCTGTTATATGAAAGACTGATTTAATTACAGTCTGAACTTTGAAGCACTTGCCAGTTTCAAACACAAACAGGCAAAGGGGAACGATCATTCTGACAAGGCTGGCGTAGGACGCTGCAGAGGATGGAAGGATGAACAGAAGACGCTACACACAAGACTAAGCTGCTGGAGCTGTTCCTGAGTAACAGTGCCACCAGGTCCTTGCTCAGGAGGGAACAGAGTAAATCTGTTCCCACAGTTAACTCTTTAGTAACATGTATATGGTTCCTTGCAATTCATACATGGTTCCTGTCAATTTATGTAAAAGCTTCTGTGCACAACACCTTCTTCCATCCTAGCACTAGTCATAAAGTGTCACAATGGTTACTTGGACCAGAGGTATCCTCCCTGACAGCTGTAGTTAGGAGTTTGTAGTCCTGGGTGGGCAATTAGTGACTTCCACTATGAACTTCTTGTTAAGCTTCCCAGCCAGGTGTGCTACACTACACAGAGGCACCCAGTGCAGTCCTTTGTGTAGTATAGATGCCCAGATTTTGCTTTCTTTGTTAACTTCAAAATTCTTCCATAATTTTATTCTCTATTCTCCAAAGCCCTTGTTCATGTGAGAACTCATTGGCACAGACTCCCTCTTGTTTGCCAGTGGGACCCTTGGGGGGCCACAGTACCCTTTCCTGCCAGCAAGTTGAGGCTACCTGCCCTGCCACCCTAGATGAGTAGCAAGGAGAAGGAGCCAGGATTTCTCCCTGTGAGGGCTTTGTCATTCTTGTGACAAAGTGATCTAACCCAAGTCCCTACCCCAGCTCTGCTGAGAAGAGGTTTTGGAAGAATTCCTTTCACTGCCCCCATCACCCAACCCCCCACCCCACCCCACCCACCCCTGTGCCCCCAGGCCCAAGGGATCTACTTGCCATTTGTTTGCATAACTAAAAAGCCATTCAAATGGCTCTCCACTACAAAGGCCTTCTTTAAAGTAACTGCAGCTGGAATCTCCAAAAAGTATTTCATTTACCCACTTAGATATTTCTGGAGTTGCTGCCCGGGGCTATCTGCATTTAAATGTTTGCTTCCCACCCTTTGGTCCACTCAGTTCTGCTGGTCTCTAAAAAGCTAGATGCAGATCCACTTTCCCTTTGAATTTGACATCTCCAGGCATTTTCTGCCGATACACTTGATTTTCCTTCCTTTGTGCTCAATGAATTAAGTTTCAAAAGAAAAGCAATCAAATGCAGTGGTTAAGAAAGCAGACTTTGTACCCCCACTATCCAGGTTTGTCCAGCTCTGACACTTATTAGCTGTGTGACATGGGCAATTATGTCACCTCTGGGTCCCTCTGTTTCCTCATTTATGAGACGGGAAATGTGAAATGGCCCCTCCTGACCTCCTGGAGCCCTTATGAGGATTGAAGAAGTTGATTTAGGTAAAGCACTTAGAAAGAAAGACTTCCTATCGTATCAAGTAAGCAGCTATTATTATATAAACTCTGCTGTTAAAAACTTTCAGTTATTCAGTGGTCCTTGGACCTGTCAGACAGCCTAGACTGGCCTAACTCTAAGGCTCCAAACCATTAGACCCAACATCCTCATTAACTACCTTGTAGCCTCACAATTACCATCTTTGAATAAAATTCAGAGATAATATACCCTGCCTATGTACATAATTTGAAAATAATATAATACCCTAACTGTAATGAGTGGGGAATATTAACAATTATAATGAAATAATATGTATTTCACAACATGAATCCTTGGGCAGACTACAAAAGCACCATCACATTAAATTTGGGAAGCCTGGGTGAAAGGACATGAAGCTGGAAGCACAGAGCAGAGTAGCGCAGGCGTGCTGTGCCAGCGGCTCAGAAGCCATGTACGTCGGTGCTGCTGGAGGTATTCGGAAATGGAGACTTCCAAACAAAACAGAGCTCTGTCTTCCTTCCAGTCAGTCAGTAGCTCTCTTGGAAAATTCAGTGTATAATAAGAACATATTGGCCAAGCATGGTGGCTTGCACCTCTCCAGAGTACAGATCCCAACACTGGGAGGCCAAGGTGGGTAGATGGCTTGTGCTCAGGAATTTGATAACAGCCTGAGTAAGACCAAGACCCCATCTCTACCAAAAATAGAAAAAATTAGCCAGCATTATGATGGGAGCCTGTAGTCCCAGCTACTTGAGAGGCTGAGGCAAAGGGATTGCTTGAGCCCAAGAGTTTGAGTTTGCTATGAACTGTGATGCCATGACACTCTACCTAGGGCAAGAGAGTGACTCTGTCTCAAAAAAAAAATTTAAAAAGTAAACAATTACTTTGTGATTATATGTACAACAAAATTGAGTTCATTCTCAGTTTATAAACAATTTTTTGCCTACCTGAATTTGAGGGTAATAGTCAAAAGTGGTACAATATTTGAGACAATTCTTCACTAAGTCCATCACCTTCCTCCCCACTAGCCTCCTCAGTCATTTGGCAAATAATACAACACAACAAATTTACAAACCAGCTTCTCAGGACCAATCTATTTCACTAAGAATCACTGGTTTAATGAGTGTGGGGGTACAAGGAGGGAAGATATACGTTAGTTCACAGAAGAGTCACCGCTTTGCTCCTCAGAGGGGGTCCAACAACTGAAGACGTTCTAGTGGCAGAACTGTCATAACAGTGGAACACTCAAAATATCCTCCAGTATTGTATACTATATTTATAATTAGAATTCTCAAAATCGATGAGAATTGATTGAGCAATGAATCAGCAAAACCTAGTCTAGGAAAACTCTAAGAAATACAAAAGTATTTTCACCTAGCAAATTATAAATAAGAGAGAGAGAAGAGAAGAAAGAGATTATGGAAAAAAAGAGACTCAAATGTCATTAATCATTTGTAATTTGTGGCTCTCATGACATAATTAAGATTATGAATGCTGACTAGATATTTGATGATATTAAAGAATTCTTGTTAATTTGGTTGGTGAGATATTGCAATTGTGGTTTTTAAGCAAGGCCTTATTTTATAGACATACAAATTAAAATATTTGTACATGAAAAATATGGAAATTGACAATAATATGGGAAGGGGGAAGTAGGTGGGAACATAGATGAAACAAGATTGGCCATGAGCTCCATTTTATTTCTGGGTATGTTTTACATATTTCATAATTTTTAAATATAAATTGAATTGTAAAGGTGTGATTGTACAGAAAGTAAGAACTAAGAAAGATCAGAGTCTGGTAACATAACATTCTAATTAATGCTATATAAAAGGTGGGAAACGTTTAAAATATAGAAAAAGAATCACTGTTCCATTTCAGGGTCAGTTTTACTGTGATTTAATCCTTTGTTTGTTATTTTCATCTACTGTTTCTTTTCCACTTCATAAAGCTTTCAAGAAATCTTTTATAAAAACTCAGTAGCAGATCAGGGTCAGAAAAAGAGAGGAAAGGGCACAATAAAACTGTTTCTTATCCCATGAAGACGTGCTGGCATAGAGCAGAGCCCTTCAGGGAAGCACCAGTCTGTGCACTACCAGGGATAATCTCTTCTAAGGAAGAGAAGAAATGGATAGGGAATTGGCCTGGGGTCAATACTGGTCTCCATAGGTTTCTGCAAATATTTCTCAGCTCTAATTCCTCAAAACTATTAACTTTCCTCCTACCCATGCCTTTGCCTATTCCTTTCTTGGACAAACAATCAATGATTTGCAAAGACTCCCCTTTCCTAAATATTTATACACTGTTAGTGAGACTGCAAACTAAAACAGCCTTTTTGGAAAGAAGAATGGAGATTCCTCAAAGAACTAAAAGTAGACCTTCCATTCGGTCTCATAATCCCATTATTAGGTATCTATCCAAAAGGAAAGGAAAAAACGTTACCATAAGAACATTTTCACTCAAATGTTTATAGCAGCTCAATTCACAATCATAAACATGTGGAAACAACCCAGGTGTCCATCAACCCACGAATGTATTGATAAACTGTGTTATAGGTATAGCATGGAATACTACTCTTCAACCATGACTAAAGATGGAGATGTAACCTCTTTTGTATTTACCTGGATTGAATTGAACATCATTCTCCTTAATAAAGTATGTCAAGAATGGAAAATCAAGCATCCAATGTACTCAGTACTCATTTGAAACTAGTAGATGAGCAGCATAGACCCTTGAGAGGAAAAACACAAGAGACACGAAGCGGGGAGGGGGTTCAGTAAGCTCCCACCTAACAGGTACGATGTAGGGGTACATGGCACAGCTTCTGGGTGAAGGACTCAAACACAACTTAGACTTTCCCAGTGCAAACAATCCAACCTAGTCATATTAATCTGAAATAATTTTTAAAAAAGAGTTCCCTTTCTCAGGTCTTAGTAGATAGAAAGGAATGGGAAAAAGGAATCTTTGATCTTGTCGAGGTAGTTGTTCCTCACATAACATCTGTAATTTCTTTTAAAATACATGAGCAAAGAACTTGTAATATGTACTAGTTTTAATCTATACCTATCTATACCATTCTATCATAATGTGATATGAACTCACATTTCAGCCTAACCGGGCTCCCTTCATGACTAGCTGGTTAGTACTTGAGTGATGCTAATTGGAAGCAGTGCATATTCCACAGGAAGCTACCACAGCATTTTTAACTATTTTAATCTTCCACTGGCACTAGAGTGTTTGTTAATTAGTATAAAAGATAATTGAAATAACTCTTTTCACTGGTGAAGAGAGA
Source organism: Arctocebus calabarensis (assembly GCA_963573935.1). Taxonomy (NCBI): domain Eukaryota; kingdom Metazoa; phylum Chordata; class Mammalia; order Primates; family Lorisidae; genus Arctocebus; species Arctocebus calabarensis. Next base: position 10,269 of record CAUYON010100067.1, read on the forward strand.
CATTCAAGACATATAGATCAACTACAAATACTATATGAGCACCTTGTCAATTGCCTTTGTGTAAACCTGGCCACCTACCAACTTACCCCGTTGGAGAGACATTCTTGACCTGGGGCTCTCTTATGTTCTAGGTTTTGCACTTAACAGAGAATTCTGTCATGCAATTCCTAGGTTATCTGAAACCTGATCACAGAACATTACCTTCCATCACTGTAAGTTCCACCCATATCTGAGACTGTGAGAAGTTGCATAACCACTTTGTGCCCTTGCTTGTTGATGTTTATGTCGGTACAGAATCCACTGCGAGATTCCCTCATCCTTTAACTCACCTATTGCATATTGAAGTAGGGTTGAGGGAGGCCTACAGCCCTTAGCTACATCAAAATAATAATAGCTCTCCCTTTTACCAGTAAAAACCTATTCGTTGCATGCTGCCAACTTGGCTTAGATCATTTTGCAACAGATGTGTTTCTGACATTTCCAATTAGACATAAAAGGCTTTTTCCTACAGGATCCTAAAGTCTCTCAACATACATGGATATATACAGGGCTTTGCAAACTTACTCAGGGTCAAATGTGATGGGCTGTTTTTGTACAGCCAATGAGCTAAAAATCATTTTTGCCATTTTAAGCAGTTGAAAAAATCAAAATAATATTTTGTGACATGTGAAAATATATGAAACTTGAGTTGCAGTATTTGAAACTAAATAAATACATTGGAATACAGCTATACCCACTTGTTTATGCATTCCTGTGGCTGGCGACTTTCACACGGCATCATGAACAGTTGGGACAGGGACAATATGACATGCAAAACCAGCCTAGAATACTACCTGGTACCTCACAGAAAAGTCTGTCCATGTCTGGTGTATGTCATAGTCGTTTTTAGACATATGAGAAACGACTCACTCAATATTATGGAGAACTGATTTCCAAGTTCCAAATAGCTAACTTAAGAATTATTGGAGGAAATGCAAGCCATCTGTTAGCTGGGAACAGATTTTGAGAGGGTTTTCATACTTTCATTTTTAAAGTAAGATAAATGCTTGGTAATCACTCATGCATAAAAGTTAATAACCTTCACCAGCCCTTGGACTAGGACCAGGGCACAGCACCTGACCACACATTATAAATAAGGAATAGAAATGCCTTGTCCATATTCTTCATATAGGCAAAAGGCAAAAATATCTCAAATAAAATTGTCAGTATCATACCGCCTCAATTTGAAATCCATTCCTAGCTTTTCCTCTTGCCTTTTTAATCCTACAGATACATAAAAATGTTTTTATTTACCCTATATATATAGTTTATGGTTTTTAATATGCCTACAACGTCAAATTTATCAAAAGAATTATAGCAATGTTGGGCTGATAGCAACAAACCAATAGAAAGTTTCTGATAAAGTTTTCAAAGCAAGAGCAGACAGTTAAAGTGTGCATGCCACTGCCCCCTGCCTAAGTCATTCTGGAAAAATTTGTCAACAAATAAGCCAAGAACTGCTATGAGCAGCAGTTGTCTCAAAACCAGAGAGGCAGATACATTTTAATAGACTAATCTACAGAGTTCTCTGGATGGTGCTTCTCCTCTGTTCAACCTCAGCAGGAGTCTCTCCGAGCTAGACACAAACAAATGTCAAAAAAGTCTCTGAAGAAGAAGGTTCCCACCCTTTAGACCTGAGCTCATCACCATCTCACCTCCTAGAAAAATGTAAAGTCAGGCAAGGCAATTGAGGCCCACTTGAAATAAATCCAGACAGGGAGATTTTTAAAATCCATCTCTTCTATTCTGCACTGACAAAGCCCAGCCACCCTGAGCATTTTTGCCCCATTGTTAAAAAATAAAAAGGTGTTAAAAGTATATATGTAAAAAATAAAAATAAAAAATAAGTATATATGTACCCACATAAAAAGTTCTTTGGATTCTCAAGATTCATAATCTATTTTTAAGAGAGATTTATAACTGACCAAGAAAAAATTCAGTATATTTTAATATTAACATAAGAAAAAATCTGTAGATAAACTCAGACTGCAAAAATAATCCAGGCTATTTTGTTTGCTGGTCTGATTTTTAAAAACATGCTTAAGAAATTGTGAGAGGGAGGATGAGTGGAGGGACGGTCATCAATCAGTGGGACCACACCTATGTTGCATCTTACAAGGGTACGTGTGAAATTTACTAAGTGTAGAATATAAATGTCTTAACACAGTAACCAAGAAAATGCCATGAAGGCTTTATTAACCAGGTGATGAAAACATTTCAAATTGTATATAAAACCAGCACATTGTATCTCATGATTACATTAATGTACACAGCTATGATTTAATAAAAAAGAAAGAAAGAAAGTATGAGGGAACTTGGTCAAAGTTTTTTTTAACCTTTCGAGTGACTAGCACAGGGCCATGCTGCGTGCTTAATAAAACCTGTATGTTGAAAGTAATAATATATTATACTGAATAATATCAGGATGAATATAATCCATTAATAATATATTATATTGAACAATATCAATCAATTCCATCAGGGGTGTGGCCGGGACACTGTTGTGAGTTCAGCTATCAGGGGGCCATTCATCCTTTCTTTCTTGAAGGGACTATTTTTAGCAGTCTACTGGGCTCCGCTCTTGTTACTGACTCAGAGTGAGCACCAGGAGGCCACACTGCCCCTACTTGAAGCCCAGGGGCAGCCAGCTGTTCTCTCAGTCACCGTTAGCAGCCCTGGTTCAGGTCACACTATGCACGGACTATACAGGTCTGCGTTTTTGTAACCATCCACCCGCTAACTCCAAAGACCTGTCTAGAACCCTGCTCTTGCTTTGCCTACGTGTTTTTTGTTTTTTTTTCTTTTTTTTTGTTTGTTTGTTTTGGCTTCCTGTGACAGTATGTAAAAAATACTGATAAAGAATGTTTCTCTAAGGTCTAGAATTTGGGGTCCTACCCTTGACCCGCTGCCTTAGCAGTTATGTGGCCTGGACTCATTATGGCCGGTTTAGGGTTTTTTAATGTGAAAATGAAGAAAATTATGTATGTAGTCATCTGCATCATGGGGCAAGGAGAGGATAAAACACCCCCTCTCTATTACAAATATGCATTCGCTTCCTCTTAAAAATCTTAAAATGAAAGTCAGGTAATGCTATATACCAAGATACTTAAAAAAATTAATATAATATCTTAACTGTAATAGAAAGAAGAAATAAAAGAAAGGTAATTTATGATAAAGTGGTAAGTGTTTCAGTAAGATAATGCTTAGACATCATTATTGTAGAAGAGGTAAAAAAAATTGCTGCATTCTGACACAAATATGTGGCATTACCACTAAGACAGCAGCTACGACCACCACAAGCCAAGAGGTGCAGATGGGGACACAGTTCTGAAATGGCGAAAAACCTGGACAAGGCTCCAAGCAAATTGAAGTACAGTCTTCCTCTAATTCATATGATAGACGTGTTCTTGGAAATGTCATTATCTTTAAAACATTCAGAAATTATTTTCTGCTGCATGTGGAGGCCCACACATATAATCCTAGCACTCTGAGAGGACTAGGCGGGTGGATTACTTGAGCTCAGGAATTCAAGACCAGCCTGAGCAAGAACAAAACCTCATCTCTACTCAAAATAAACAAACCAGCCAGGCATGGTGGCAAGTGCCTATAGTCCCAGCTACTGAGGAAGTTGAGACCGGAGGCTTGCTAGAGACCAAGAATTTGATATTGCTAGGAGCTATGATCCCACGGCACTCTATCCAGGGTGAGAAGAATGAGACTCTGTCTCAAAAAAAAATTGTTTTCTTTTTATATGCAAGACAAAAGGAGATTCTAAGCTTGAAAAATCAAGAAGACTGGATTTTACCCATAGTCATAGCCAGAGGACATTACAGGCGAACGTGAGCCAGATCTTCATCATGCGGGGCTGTCGCTCCCTGCAGGAAGTCTGGCACCCCTGCCCACTAACTGGCATCATCACTCCCAGATCCCTGTGATGAAAACACCCCTGAAATTTTCCACAATGCCTCCAAGGCCAATAACATCTCCATTAAGAACTACTGAATTAAATGAAAAAAGCACACAAACGGTGTTCACCACATGGTCGGTACTCAGGTTAGAACTGTTTTTTCTAATTCCACTTCCACACACTATCTCCCTCTGGGCTCAGCAGGATAGAAACTTTTCTGTGTGGTGCTGTGCCATGGACTGGGGCAGAACAGGAGGGTCAGTGTATACCTGGACTCCAAGCCTTAAAGAGCCACCGTTTCTCCCCCCATCAGTAACTAGGAAAACAGTGAGCAAGTTCTCTCCCATCATTCATCACCAGACAGGAAGAGAGCTTAAAAAGATATGAAACTCAGGATACTACAGCCCAGGGAGACTCACGTTTCCTGCTTTAAAAGTCCTAACAGGGAACTGATCATGGAGAATCATTCTCCAAGGAACTCAAGGAATAAGTATAGAGCATGACAGATTTGAGTTGGGACTTGAAGAGCAACTAAATTAGTTAATCCAAGGTAGAAGGTGAATGTGACTGATTTCTAGAGACTTTGGAGGCCTGCCTTAGGCAGGAAAATGGATGCTGAGGCAGAGAAGAGTTTGACGTGTACAAGAGAGGAGGGAAAACTTTAGACCCATTACTAAGGCCAAACTCCTGATGTCACTTAAGAAATAAATGGCACTTTGGTGATATCATCCTTCCCATCTAAACAACTGTGCATTCTCACTTCCTGAGTAACCTCACCTAATCCCCAGGCATTAAAGTTATGCACCTAAATCTCTGGCCTTGACCCACCATCAGCACCTCTGTCATGGCTATCCAACTGCTGATACAGTAACACAAGTAGGCTGCCTATCGGAAACCTCAAAATTAACATGTCCATCTGTGGCTCAAAACGTGATACCCTTGAGAAGCACAGTATTTGTTAGGTGAATGAGCAAAAATGCGTTAGACAGTAAAAGGCAGAGAAGACCAGGTGGAGCCCAGGTGACATCCAAGGAGTCTTTGAAAAAAGAGAGAGGGAAACCAGGACCAACTGACCTTGCTGAGGAAGGCCAGGCCCCAGGATGGAGCACCTAACCACAGCTGGAACTGTTAAGTCTGAACCTGCAAAGAAATACCTGACTGTACCTTACCTCAGGCTCATCCATCAAGTTCAGGGACGAATGTATCCAGAATATGATTATGAGTATTCAGGCAGGGTTCGTGGCGCAGACCCCTGGGGTGAGTTACCCATTCACTCTCACGTCAGAACAGAACCAGGGCAGCTTTGCGAGAGGAACTCTGACCTTTCTTTTTCTGGAGCCAGCTTTCTAACGAGGCATATAGAAAGTGCTGAACAAAACATATACGAAGTCCTCACCAAGAGCCTCGGCTGTCACAAAGGATGTGAACCTTCTTCCCAGAGCAGCCAGCAGCTGCTGCACAGGGCTGCTCCTAGCCAATATCACCAACACCTGCATTCTAGGTACTTGTCAAGGAGTCTAACTTCAGGCTCCCTCCCTCCCAACAGCTGTCATATGAGCATTTGTGAAAATGATACAGTTTCCTGAAGGATTCTCCATCCATTTTTTTGTTTTTTATTTCAAATTAATATGAGGGTACAAATTTTGGGATTACATTGTTCTCACTTCCAAAGTAAAGTTCAAGTTGCAGAAGAGGTCTTCACCCAGGGAATGTTCGGAACACCCTCACACTACGCACATTAGGTGAGATCTCACCAAACGCCCTCCCCCACCCTTGCTAGACTATTTTTGTGATTTGTCATTCGTATGAGCATGTAATTATTTATATATTGTCTTCATATCAGTATTGAGTTCATTGCATTTTTTTTCCATTCTCAAGATACTTTACTAAGAAGAATGTGTTTCAACTCCATCCAGATAAACATACAAGATGTAAAGTCTCCATCATTTCTTATGGTTGAATAGTATCCTATGGTATACGCACACCACAATTTCTTAATCCATTCATGGGTTGATGGGTGTTTGGTTTGCTTCCATGACTTGTCAATAAACATTCTGGTGCAAATGTTTTTGTGGCAAAATGCTTTTTGTTCTTCTGGGTAGATACCTAATAGTGGGATTGTGGGATCAAATGGAAGATCAACTTTTAGTTTTTATTTTTTCTTTAACTTGAAATGACGGTACTAATGTTTAGATTACATTGTTTTCATTTCTAAGGTAAAGATCAAGTTGTAGTTGAGCTCTTCACCCAGGGGGGCGTGCTGAACACTTTCACATTGTGCACATTAGGTGAGATCCTCCAAATGCCCTCCCTCCAATCACCTTCCCCCCTTCCCTTTTCCTCTCCCCTCCCCCTCACTAGACTATACTTGTGTTTTCCTCTCTTGTGACCATGTAGTTGTTCATATATTGGTTTCATATTAGTATTGAGTACATCGGATACATTTTTTTATTCTTGTGATGCTTTACTAAGAAGAATAGGTCTCAACTCCATCCAGGTAAACACAAATGATGTGAAGTCTCCATCCTGTTTATGGTTGAATAGTGTTCCATGGTGTATATATACCACAGTTTGATGAGCACCTGAGTTGCCTCCACGTCTTGGCAATTATGAATTAAGCTGCCATAAACATTCTAGTGGAAACATCCATGTGGTAAAGTGATTTTTTTTTCTTCTACATAGATACCTAGTAATGGGATTGTGGAATCAAATGGAAAGTCTGCTTTTGGTTCTTTGAAAATTCTCCATACTTCTTTCCATAGAGGTTACATTAGTTTGCAATCCCTCCTTCTCACTAGGCTCTCTCTGAAGCCAGATCACTGTGAAGAACCAGAACATGATTGTTTCATTTCATAGCAGTGATTACTCACTTGCCCCTAGGTATTATGTCTTTAACATTCACTGAAGAACATTTTAAGGAAGAGTTCTGTGGCACTCCACATCTTATTAGCTGTGCACATAACATTGATGAAGACTATTTCATGGTAACCCACAGAAGAAACCTCTTGGGCTCACCTCCAGAAACTTTCAGGCCTCCCTGACCTACTGTCTGTTTTTATCTCATAGGCAAAATGAACCATGTAACTGATTACAGTTTCCTTTTGGATTGGCTGTTAGGATGTTTAGAAACAAATTTTTCAACCACTTTACATGAATTTTGGAAACTAAATTTATTGCTGGTTCATCAGCCCTTATCTAAATTTTGTTCCTCTCTAATCTCCTCACTTATTTGTATAAAAGTAAATATAAAACTTACCTGTGTGTGTATACATGTACATACACACATGACTTTTTATTTTAAATTATTTAATATCTATTGTGATGTTTTATATTTCATTCACTCAAATACTATGTTTAATTAATCATAATTTTTAAATATTTGTTGACTTATCAAGCCCACCTGTCCACAATAATAATTTGTCTTTTTACACCTGAATCTTACATTCTTTCATTCTGTCAATTCACAGGTAATGGTGCCTTAATATCATATCAACTATGAATTTCCTAAGTCTTAGGCTTGCTTTATTCACCAAGTATTTATTGTGCACCAATTCTGTGCCAGGCAGTGCTCTAGGTATTAAAGTACATGTATATAAAACAAACAAGGTTACTACTACCTTATAGCATATGTTCTGGTGGGGAAGGGTTTAACAGAAATTAATAATAAATAAACACACACATAAACAGGATAATTTCCAAACAGAAGCCAAACTTTTAAGACAATATAGTGGATTGGTGCAATGATGATTGGAGAGCACATTCTGACCAGGCTGTCAGGGGCACCTGAAGATTTAGATAATGAGAGGAGAGTCATGTAAATATCTTTAAGGGAAGATAACACTAGACATAGAGAAAATAAGTGTGAAGTACCTAATGTGAGAAATAGCTTAAGGTATTCAAAGAAGCAAAGAAAAGGTAATTAGCAAACACAAAAGTGGTTTAAGAAAAATCAGGAGGTTAGCAGAGCCATATTAAATTGGGATAAGGGCTGGGCAAAGAGCAAAAACAGAGTGATATGGAAGAAGTTACTGTGGGGCTACTTTAAATGAGGTACTGGGAAAATGACTTTCTAAGGAAGCATCTGAACTGAGACGATAGAGAGGCTGAGCTGGTGCGGAGGCCTGGGGAGTCAAGTAGGACAAGAGTGAGGAAGTGGCTGATGACAAAGTAGGTTGTTCATGATCTTGACAATCAAACTAGATTCAATGGAGTGATGAGATAGAAGCCTAATATAATAAGTTAGAGATAAATGAAACATATGCCATGTTAGGGATAACAAGGCTTCGGACAAAGCCCAGTGTTGTCCAAATCTTAAGACAAAATCCAGTGAAAATAGCTCCAGAATTTTCATGACCTTACTATAATTTTTACAAAACTAGTATAAAAGGACAAAGAACTGGAAATTTTTACAAATAGTTTAAAGAATAACCTGGGAGATGTGTTTTGTCACTTGTCAAAACATATTATAAAAGTTAATAAGATCATTTGCTCTTGACAAAGAATTATAAAAGTAAAATATTAAACCAATAAAACAATACAGAGATCCAGGAAACAATGTAAGGTACAGGTAGCATTACAAAGTGGTGGGGAACTGATGAGCTATTCACTCCAAACGCTAGGACACATGGGTAAAAGATATGAACATGTAATTCAAAACAAAACAAAACAAAACAAAACACCAGTGGCCACTGAACAGGTGAAAATGTGCTCTCTTTCACTAGATGTCAGTGGAATCAAAGTTTAAATCACAGTGAGATACCATTCAATTCATTGATTTGACAGAGTTGAAAAGTCTAACAATTCAAGTATGGGCATGAATATTGAGAAATAGAATTCTATTGTTTACCATTGGCAGGGATGGAAATTGGCACAATCTCCATCAACAGAGAATAAAATAGACAGCATTTATTCAGTGGAATAGTCTACTATTCAAAATGAATAAATTAATGTAATAATATAAATAAATCTCAAGAACATGATGCTGACCAAAGATGTAAATTATAAAATGACAAACATGATATGTTATTTATGACATTTGAATACTTACAAAAACAGTACTAGATGTGGATTGGATATGCATTTGTGCAGTGGTATATAAAAAGATGCACAGACACAATGAACACCAAGTTCAGGTTAATGGAAGATGGTTGAGGGTTTGTGATCGATGATGGAGGATGGTGAGAACTAAGGACTGCCCCTCTGACTATACCTATTTTCTCAGTAAAACTAGAGGACAGACATCTGGAAGCTGGGGGTGGAGGGAGAATCACTAGAATGAGAATATTAAGGAAAAGTTGACAAATGTTTTTTAGTAAGGGTAGGAAAATAAGTTTACAGAGAAAATTCACAAACTTATTTGAACTGATCTAAGCCAATTTGGCTAAACACAAATAGGTTGATTTTAGTAGATTACAGTGGGTACTAAGAGTTGAAAGTGGGTGAGAGGTAACCACTCTTCTACAGCCTAATCACTGGGTTTTGATAAAAGAGAAAATCAGTCAAAATTTTTCCACACATAAAAGAAATTATCAAATTAGCATGTATTATTAATAGCAAGCAGACCACAAAATCACATAGCCTGTCAGTAAGTCCAGTGAAATGCCTTTTTGGTTACAGTAAAAAAAAAAAAAAAAAAAGACTACAATCCCTCTAATCAGCAGTCCCCAATCTTTCTGGCACCAGGGACCAGTTTCATAGAAGACAATTTTTTCATGGACCAGGTGGGGTGGGGGCATTAGATTCTGATAAGGAAAAAGCAACCTAGTCCCTCACATATATGGTTTACAACAGCATTCCCTCTCCTGGGAGAATCTATTGTCTTTGTTGATGTGATAGGAGGCAAGCTCAGACAGTAATGTGAGTGGCAGGGAGCAGCTGTAAATACAGATGAAGCTTTGCTCACTCAGCTGCTGGTCACCATGTATTGCACAGCTAGTTCCTAACAGGACACAGACCAGTGCCAATCTGTAGCCCAGGAGTTGGGGGCTGCAGCCTCTAACCACATCTCGCATGCAAGTTTCCCTTAAGATAAATGTGAGAACATTCCAGGGGCAAAGTTCAGTTGCCCTTATGGTCATCATTGGTCCCACAGGCTCCTCCAAAGATATCACTAGACAACAGAACTTTTGAGAATCAAACTTCCAAGTTCATCCTAAAACTTAACAGTGACATCCTAGACTCATGCCAGAGCAAGGAGTGTTTCCAAACTATTTTAACCAATTTGCAAATTTTAACTATGACTTATCTCGCTTGTGAGTGCCATTTTCAGCATCATTAACTCACTAGTCCACTATTTTCACCTACGAATGCTCATCGTTACCCACAATTATGCTAATATTTAAAACTCTGGTGTTAATTGGAATTAAAGGCTGTTGAAGAGTGTAATAGCCTTCTCTGAACTGTGGCCTTTTTAATTAAATGCTGACCATCCCCTCCCCACTCCTAGAGTTTGTATTGATGACCAAGCAATTAACCAAATCTACAGTGTGACTCAAATTCTCACAGGCAAAAATTCACACAAATACATGTGTACATGCCAAAGTACTTTTCGATCTAGACACTTTATTACATAAGTTAAAATAGACACAGTGTTGAATTCCTACCTCAGAGGTGAGTCATTGAACTTCACTCATTATTTTTACTGACACTTACTAGGAGACCAGACTAAACCACTTATTAGCTGTGAGACATTAAGAACTCTACCCAGGGGGAGGAGCCAATATGGCGATCTGTAGCCAGCTTTCCACAGAGGTTCCTGTCCAGAAGGAGAGTGAAAGGACAGAAACTCAGCAAGAAAGCTGATGGTTTGGATCTGAGCCAAAAGAAAAGGTCGAAGAGTGCACAACAACCCTGCTGGGGCGACCTGAGACCCCAAGGACACAAACAAAAAGGTATAGAGAACCTCACCAAGTGGACGGGAGTCCCCTCCCTCATAAGAGAGGTTCGCAGTATACTCTATACCTCCATACAAACAAGCGAGCAGAGTTCAGATGTCCTCCAACTCTACCCCATGGGAGAGACCCTCTAAAAACCAGACCTCCTTCCCCTACTAGGGTGCCACAGCGCTCTCCAGCCAGGCATAAAACTGTATATACTCTCTACCTGCAAGTTGGAGTTCCTGGTATACCCCTCCACTCTCACTCCGAGGTCTGCGGCCTGTTCCCCACAGAGTCCAGATTCTTGGAGACTTTCTTGAGGCGTGTGGACGGGTGAGGAGTGTTGTTAAATTGTGCTGGTTTTCCAGCTCAGAGTGGTGACAGGGGAGTGAGCCAAGAGACCTGGCTGGTGGGAAGGTCTACTGAGGCACAAGATGAGACCAGCTCCGGGAACAATAGCAGGAGAGCTGCATCCCTGGGGATGTTGTGAGAAGACACTCCCAGTCTTCTGGGTGGCCAGGGGTGGTGGGCGGCTTCTCCAGTGCTGGCAGAATGGACGGCAACCAAGGCATGTGAAGGATTTGCCTGAGGTGGTACTGGCTGGGACAGAGCACAGGGAAGGGCTGCTTTGCTTAACCTGGTCCTCAGGAGGTGAAAGCTGAGACAAAGTTGGGCTGGAACTCACAGACTAAGTAAAACCCATTTGCAGCCCCAGTCTGAGCAGGGAAAATAGCCTTGACAGAAATAAATTCTGCGAACTTGCTCTGTTCCAGCAGCAACACCAATCAGGGACAGGGCTGGAACTGAGTGAATCACCCCAGCCCCTGTTAAGGACCCAGGTTGTCAGGCCCCACCTCCCCCTGCCAAACAGTGACAGGGAGCAGCGGACTGGTTCTGGAGCCACAGACCTCACTGTGACCCAGGCAGGCACAAACCTCTGGAGCATCTGCTCATTGGAGGAAACTGGATCAGAACTGTTACCACTGACTGGGTGTGACAGAGGAGCAAGGTTGGGAAGGGGGCATCAACCTTCTCAGACTGATTTACTTGCTGGGGGGGTGCCCTCCTGAGCTCACAGACCATTGAAGTGAATTATACAAGAGCTTCCAGCGGATGCCTGCTATCTAGTTGCCAGAGACTTTTTTAACTCTTCCATTTGAGATCAGTGCTGGCTAGGACAATTGATTAGGACCTCTTCAGTTGGACTAATCACCCGAGGACTTTCCAAAGTGGTACTCCAGGTGTGTGGTAGTAGAAAAGTTTGATTTGGCTTTTTCAATTGTTGCCTGTGGGGGGTGCGGTGACTTAACTCTGGTTTCCTTCACAGCTCAGATTTCAATCCAGAGTAACAGATTCTCTAGGGTAAGACAAAGACCAGCTGAAAATAAGACAGAGCCACTTAATCCCACCACATGAAGAAGGTCCCCAGTTTCGCAAGCAGTGGCAAAACTCTAGGGGAAAAGGTACAGACGCCAGTCCAAGCTTTTAAGCAAAGAACTGGTCAATCACTACTCCTAGAACTCCCAGCCCAAATTGTCCTTATCTACTCATTTAGTCAAACAGTGTAAAATTAATCATGGGCGGAATCAACGGAAAAGCTCTGGAAATATGAACAACCAGATTAGGTCAATCTCCCTAAGAAATAATCTGGCGGACACAAGTGAGGATCCTATGCATAAACAGATGGCTGAAATGTCAGAAATTGAATTCAGAATTTGGATTGCAAACAAGATCAATAAAGTAGAGGAAAAGTTGGATTTAGAAATTCTGGGTACATTTCAAAAATTGTCTCAAGAAGTCAAGGAATTCAAAGGCCAAATGAACAAAGATTTGGACACACTGAGGCAAGAAGTTGCAGCCCTCAAAGATCTGAGAAACAAAGTAGAATCCCTCAGCAACAGAATGGAGCAAGCAGAAGAAAGGATTTCTGACATGGAAGACAAAGCTATTGAATGCTCCCAAACCAACAAAGAGATAGAGAAATGGAAGGCA
>CAUYON010100068.1:0-53744 GCA_963573935.1 Arctocebus calabarensis
ATGGCATTTTCTTAGTTATTGTATGAAGACATTTGTATTCTGCATTTAGTAAGTTTCACCTGTACCCTTCTAAGATGCAGAAATGAAGGATTCCTTGTTCTTTGGTTCTCAGCCAAATCATGCCGTTTTGTTTAATTACATTAAATGGTAACCATTAATCAGAAGATTCTTTGTTCTAGTTAGAATTCAAATTTTTGTTCTCCTGAACATACTTATCTATCTTTCTATGGTGACTTTCTAACAGCAAAGTCAGAAGATGGCAGCATGATAACCTGAGTTAAGAAGAAACTACACCTTGTACAGCTCTCTTATAATAAGCTTTGAGGTTTTTTTGGTTGATTTTTGGTGTCTAAGGTTTACTGTTTTCTATAAATTTTTTCACTTCAAGAGTCACATTTAGCTTTATTTTACTCAGAATTTCTTTAAATGTCATGCTTTCACAGAAATTTAATTCGAGAAATAGAGACTTGGTAATCGTAAAGTACTCGTTATCAGGAGTAACTGTCCTCACAATACAGTACCCGTCTTTCTCTCTCCCTTTATCTCCCCCCCACACACACACACCCCTCTCTCGGCAACAATGCAATACGAAGGGGTAAATTGTTTTAATTAAGATTCCAAAAGTAATTTAATGCAAACACATTCACACTTGTATTCGTTAAAAAATCGAAAAGCTGAAAAACTGAAATGTAAAAAGGTAACTAGAATCATAATAATAGATGTTTTACTTTTTTTTCTCAAAATTATTTTTTAGGATTAAATTGTGAATAGATTCCATTCGGAAAGTGATTAGCCATTTAATATTTCAGAACTTTGGTTAATGCCTAGAGTTCAATTCCACCTCACTGCTTCCCCTATAAATAGTGATTTCCCAGAAATGCTAGCAAAAGCAACAGAATGAAGCTAAGGCAGTGGGGAAGGGAGATTTTCACTTGTTCTTTCCTCCTGGTTAATGCCATAGTGAGTGGTCATGCCTGCCCAGTTCTCCAACAAAGGACCCCCTCTTCAGGAGTGGCAGGAGTAAAACTGACAAGTATCACATCTGTTTCCTGCTGCTCCCCAGTTCCATGGGACAGCTCGGCGTATCTAGCAGCAGTTGTGATGGTACCACAGGGAAGCAAGAAAGAAGTGCGGCTTGAGTGAAAGAGGAAGGGAAAAGAAAATACTAAATAACAACAATTACAGAGGAAAAATAAATGGCAAAGATTCACCTTGTTCTAAAAGACAATGATTTAGAGATAATATCTTCATTTGGTGTCACATTTTACAAGTAGTATAAGATGGGGACACCCATCAGTCTCTGAGTACCAAGAACAGGTCCTGCATAAAGAAGGCGGGGTTTAATCTGAAAGACACTTCCAAGTGGTTCTAACTTTTGGTTTGCTCTATCTACAAATGGGAAGAAAAGTGGTAGGCAACTTTAGAAGCCAAAAGAATTCATTTTATAATTAGAATTAATAATTTTAAAAATGGAACTTAAGGAGTCAGACTCAACATTTATGGAAATTTATAAAAGTAGATCCGGTAGATGCATTAAAAATTGTTGAAATTATGAATTCAAATTTAAGAATTACAAATTTTATAGTATATAAATTTTTTTTTTTTTTTTTTTTTTTTTGAGACAGAGCCTCAAACTGTCACCCTGGATAGAGTGCTATGGCATCACAGCTCACAGCAACCTCTAATTACTGGGTTCAAGCAAGTCTCTTGCCTCCACCTCCCAAGTAGCTGGGACTATAGGCGCCCGCCACAATGCCTGGCCCCTTTTTTGGTTGCAGCCGTTATTATTGTTTGGCGGGTCTGGGCTGGATTCAAACCCGCCAGTTCAGGTGTACATGGCTGGTGCCTTAGCCCATTGAGCCACAGGCGCTGAGTCTATAGTATATAAATTATATCTAACTTAATAGTTGGAAAATTAACATGTGTCTTGACATGCTCTCAAATGTATAGGGAAACACTCAGGCCAGTGATATGGAGAAAATAGCAAACCAGAACTACACACTATGATCTTATTTGTGACTATATTTGTATATATCAAGAAGGAAATACGTGGATTATGGATGGTTTGTGTTTTCCTCTTTTCCCAATTTTCTTAATTTCTGTATTTCTGAGTTTTCATACCAAATGTATAATACCTTTATGATAAAAATATGAAAAAAAAATTTTTTTTGAGACAGACCCTCAAGCTGACCCCCTGGATAGAGTGCCGTTGCATCACAGCTCACAACAACCTCCAGTTGCTGAGCTTAAGCAAGCCTCTTGCCTCTGCCTCCCAAGTAGCTGGGACTACAGGCGCCCACCACAACGCCCGGCCATTTTTTGGTTGCAGCCATTTTTTGGTCATTGTTGTTTGTCGGGCCCGGGCTGGATTCAAACCCACCAACTCAGGTATACGTGGCTGGTGTCTTAGTCCATTGAGCCACAGACGCCAAGCCAAAATATGAAATTTTTTTAATAGACACTCCTGTCAAGACTGTTTATGTGGATAAGCTCTGACTCATTACTTCATTTGTCTGGATGGATCCTATGGAAATAGTTATGTATATGTTAAAGATAAAGTGCTATATGGACAATAGAAACAACTTAAGTGTCATATCACTCAGTCCTTATTAATACCACTGTGGCATAGCTAGGGTAGTTACTCTTATCTGTATTTTAACAGACAAGGAATGAAGTTATTCATACAAGTTACAAGAGTCTTTTGATCTAAGTAAGAAAAACTAGGAGGTCCCCTCACATTTGATGAGAGCTGTCATTTTTGTAAGGCATATGCTAGGAAAAAGCTATTAAAAATGCCTTTATCAAGGTCACTACATATTTGTCAAGGGAAACACCCAACATGAAGAGATTTCAGTAATTAATATTTATGCACCCTACCAGAATACCCCTTGATTCATAAAGGAGACCCTAATGGATATGAACAACTTGATATCTTCCTGCACTATAATAGTTGGAGATTTTAACACCCCTTTGACAGTTTTGGATAGATCCTCCAAGAAGAAACTAAACAAAGAAATACTAGACTTAAACCTGACTCTAGAACAAATGGACTTTACAGACCTCTACAGAACATTTTCACCCTAATAAAACTGAATATATATTCTTCTCATCAGCCCATGGGTCATCCTACAAAATAGATCATACCTAGGGCACAAGTCTAACCTCAGCAAATTTAAATAGAAATTATTCCTTGTAGCTTCTCGACCACCAAGGAATAAAAGTTGAACTCAACAGCAGCAGGAATCCTCATACTTAAACAAAGTCATGGAAACTAAATAATCTTAGGCTGAATGATAGCTGGGTCAAAGATTAGATTAAGAAGGAAATCACCAAATTTTTGGAAGAAAATGATGAAGACATAAATTATCAAAACCTATGTGATACTGCAAAGGGCAGTCCTAAGAGGGAAATTTATAGAATTGGAAGCCTTCATTAAGAAAACAGAAAAAGAAAGGAAGTCAACAACTTAATGGATCATCTCAAGCACTTGGAAAAGGAAGAACATTCCAACCCCAAATCCAGCAACAGCAAAGAAATTACTAAAATTAGGGCAGAATTAAATGAAATTGAAAACAAAAGAATCATTCAGAAGATCAACAAAACAAAAAGTTGGTTTTTTGAAAAGATTAACAAAATTGATAAACCTTTGGCCAACCTAACCAGAAATAGAAAAGTAAAATCTCTAATATTGTCTATCAGAAACGATAAAGGGGAAATAACAACAGACACTTCAGAAATTCAAAAAGTCCTCAATGATTGATACAAAAATCTCTATTCCCAACAATATGAAAATCTGAAGGAAGTGGACCAATACTTGGAAGCACACCACCTTCCTACACTCAACCAGAAAGAATTAGGAATCTTGAATAGACTTATATCAATCACTGAAATAGCATCAACAATATGAAATCTCCCAAAAAAGAAAAGTCCAGGACAGATGGCTTCACATCCGAATTCTATCAAACCTTTCAAGAAGAACTAGTACCTGTGTATACAACTTTTTCCAAAGCATAGAAAAAGAAGGAATACTTCCAAACACATTCTATGAAACAACTATCACCCTGATACCCAAATCAGGCAAGGCTCCAACAAAGAAAGAAAATTATAGACCAATATCATTAATGAATAATGATGCTAAAATATTCAATAAGATCTTAGCATCCAGAATTCAACAACACATCAAAAAAATTATACATCATGATCAAGTTGGTTTTATTCCAGAGCTACAGGGTTGGTTCAACATATGCACATCTATAAATGTAATACATCACATCAATAAAATAAAAAAAGACCATATGATTCTCTCAATTGACACAGAAAAAACCTTTGATAATATTCAGCATCCTTTCATGATCAGAACACTTAAGAAAACAGGCATAGAAGGGACATTTCTTAAACTGATAGAGGCCATCTACAGCAAACTCACAGTCAATATCATTTTGAATGGTGTAAAATTGAAAACACTTCCACTCAGATCAGGAACAAGGCAAGGATGCCCACTGTCGCCACTGCTATTCGACATAGTAATGCAAGTCTTAGCCACTGCAATCAGGCAAGAGAAGGCAATCAATGGTATCCAAATAGGAGGATAGGAGTGAGAGGAGATCAAACTCTCACTCTTCACTGATGATATGATCCTATACCTGGAAAATCCCGGGACTCAACTTTAAAACTCTTAGAAGTGATCAAGGAATATAGCAGCATCTCAGGATACAAAATCAGTACTTACAAGTCAGTAGCTGTTATATATGCCAACAATAGTGAAGCTGAAAAAACAATTAAGGACTCTATTTCTTTTACAATAGTGCCAAAGAAGATGAAATATCTGGGAATTTACCTAACAAAGGACGTGAAAGATCTCTATAAAGAGAACTATGAAACTAAGAGAAAAGAAATAGCTGAAGATGTTAACAAATACAAAAACATAACATACTCATGGCTGGGAAGAATCAACATTGTTAAAATGTCCATACTACTCAAAGCAATCTACAGATTTAATGCAATCCCTATTAAAACACCATTGTCATACTTTAAAGAACTTCAAAAAATAGTACTTCATTTTATATGGAATCAGAAAAAAGCTCAAATGGCAAATACATTACACAAAAAATAAGAACAAATCAGGAGGGACCACATTACCAGGCTTCAGGCTACACTATAAATCTATAGTGATCAAAACAGCATTGTACTGGCACCAAAAAAAAGAGCAGTAGATTTATGGAACAGATGGAGAACCAAGAGATGAACCCAGCTATTTATCATCATGTGATCTTCAACAAGCCTATCAAAAATATTCAGTGGGGGAAAGACTCCCTATTTAACAAATCGTGCTGGGTGAACTGGCTGTCGACCTGTAGAAGATTGAACCTGGACCCACACCTTTCACCATTAACAAAAATTGATTCTCTCTGGATAAAAGATTTAAACTTAAGACATGAAACAATAAAAATACTAGAAGAGAGCGCAGGGGAAACACTTGAAGAAATCGGCCTGGAAGAATATTTTATGAGGAGGATTCCCCCCCACCTTTCCCGCCCCCCTCCAGGCAATTGAAGCAACACCAAAAATACATTACTGGGATCTGATCAAACTAAAAAGCTTTTGCACAGCCGGTAGCACAGTAAGTAAGACAAACAGACAACCTTCAGAATGAGAGAAGATGTTTGCAGGTTATGCTTTTGATAAAAATCTGATAACTAGAATCTATAGAGATTTCAAACTAATCCATAAGAAAAGAACAAATAATCCCATTTCTATGTGGGCAAGAAACTTGAACAGAAACATCTCTGATGAAGACGGGTGCATGGCCTACAAATACATGAAAAAATGCTCATCATCCTTAATCATCACAGAAATGCAAATTAAAACCACCTTCAGATATCATCTAACTCCAGTAAGATTAGCCCATGTCACAAAAATCCACAAACTACAGATGTTGGCATGGATGCGGAGAGAAGGGAACGCTTCTACACTGCTGGTAGGAATGCAAGATAGTATGACCTTTTTGGAAAGTAGATTGGAGAACACTCAAGGAACTAAAAGTAGACCTACTGTTTGATCCTGCATTTTCTCTATTAGGTATATACCCAGGTGATCAAAAATTATTTTACAAAGCTGGGTGTGGTGGTTCATGCTTGTAATCCTAGCACCCTGGGAGGCCGAGGTGGGTAGATTACTCTGAGCTCAGGTTTGAGACCAGGAAGAGCCAGAGTAAGACCCCATCTCTACCAAAATAAAGCTGGGCATTCTGGCAGGTGCCTGTAGTCCCAGCTACTTGGGAGGCTGAGGCAAGAGAATGAATTGCTTAAGCCTAATGAGTTGGAGGTTTCTGTGAGCTATGACACCACAGGACTCTACTGAGGGCCACAAAGTGAGACTGTGTCTCTAAAAAATAAAGAAAGAGAAAAGATTGAAAGGTAATTGAAAATAAAATTAAAAAAAATTTTTTACAAGAAAGACATTTGCACTGGAATATTTATTGCAGCCCAATTCATAATAACCAAGACATGGAAACAGCCCAAGTGCCTATTGACCCACGAATGGATTAACAAATTATGGTATATGTACACCATGGAATACTATGCAGCCATAAAAAGATGGAGCTGGAACATCTTCTTAGTAAAGTTCTCAAGAATGGGGGAAAAAAGTGTCCAGTATATTCAGTACTACTATGAAAACAATATATAAATCACCTACACACTCATAAGAATGGCAAAACATAACTATAGTCCAGAAAGTAGAAGAGAAGAGGAGAGAGAGGGGATGGGAGGAGGGAGGGACCTCACCTAATGTGCATGTACAATGGTACATCTCAAAACTATTAAGAAATGAGTATAATTGTGCTGAATGTGTTACTTATTTCTATGTAAGCATTTCACATTGTATATCAAAACAGTACCCGGAACCACATAAATGCATCAATGTACAAAGTTATGATTCAATAAAAAAATGTTAAATGAAAAAAGAAAAAACTTGCTGCTGAGCAGCTGGGCCAGTGGCTTACGCCTGTAATCCCAGCATTCTGGGAAGCCGAGGCCAGTGGAATGGCTGAGCTCACTAGTTCCAGCCCAGCCTGAGCTACAGCAAGACCCCCATCTCTAAAAATAGCCAGGCATTGTCGTGGACAGCTGTAGTCCCAGCTACTTGGAAGGCTGAGTCAAGAGAATCATTTGAGCCCAAGAGTCGGAAGTTGCTGTGAGCTGTGATACAATGGCACTCTACTGAGGACTACAAAGTAAAACTCTGTCTCCAAAAATAAAAGCTTGCTGTTTGACCTTAAAAAATAAAAATAAAAGTTGCCTTATTATTCCTAACATTTGTCTAAGCCCTCGTTGATTAAACACATTTCCAATGTTACTTTTATTGAATACTCCCTTGAAATCATGGAGCTCCATCCTTTCCTTACCGGAAGCATCTCCTTCGTGCAGGTGTTCATGGCTTCAAGTTTCAGATCCTTCCCTCTGCTTTCCATTCCTGCTCCAATATGTTCTTCACCTCAACTGATTTTACTAAACATTGTGTGGGTTATATAAACATAAGGGCCTTAGAATGGAAAGAACCATAAATGGGGTCCCCCGTGTCCTCAGAAATCTTTTCCCTGGTGTAAAATTTTCTGGTCTTTTTTTTAAACCATGAGATGGGGATAAGCTACTTGATGAGACAGCTTGTTTTGATTTTTTAGCCAGCTTAAAGTATTGGAAAGTTCTTCCTTGTTGGTCTACTGAATCCCTCCCTTTCACTTCTCTCAGAAACAAGTCTAGTCTTTCTTCTAAATGACAGTCTTTCGGCCTTTCAACAGATATAAGAATATGTGTCTTCACACCTCAGTTCCTCTCTTCACGAGGTTGAATGAACAGCCCTACTTCCTTCCTTATTTGTTCTAGTATCCCTAGGACTACCACGGCTCCTGGTGCAGAGTAAATATTTAATGCATATTTGTTTTATGGCTTAATGAATGGTTAAAGTGCCTTATCGTTACAGCATTGCTTTGGTTCCTTTGGTTCCAGTTTCATAATCCGGAAAGGAAAGCACCAATACATGTCCTCCATCTGGCAGGTGATTAGCAGTCACTCCTACAATGACATAACATCTGTTTTCTTTCCTCTTTTAGCTTCCCAGAAATGTCACATACTTATCTGCCAGGGTAATTTTGAATATAAAGTTTATTTTCTTCCCTTGTTGTTTCTGAACAGCACATTTCAGTATAAATGTCTTAAATGAATATGTGCAATCCTATTTATCCCCTGTGGTTGACACATGGCCCATTTTGGTTTTTGTTTATACCCACAGTATGCAAAAAGTCCCAGTTTGAATGAGTATTCACATATAATTTGGCCATCATTAGAATGAAACAATAAGACTTTATTAATATGCCTGGTCATTTCATTAGGGTAGACACCATACTTGTACTGCACAGTTTATAACTCATCCTGCCAGAACAGGACGGAATTATAAAAGATGTTCCTAATGAAATCATAGTCTCAATTACTACCTATTTTTGTTTATTTGTCTATCCCTTAGAGTTTTTTCTGACCTCTAAGATAATAGGATCAAAAAGTTGAGAAAGTAAGAAATCAGTGTGTTCTCTTCTGATTTCATGAAGATTGAAGATATATCCTAAATTAGATGTGGATTTTAGTTACATCCACACGTGGTTACTATGAATAATCAAGAATTTTCTGTCATGGAATTTCTTACAATTGTAGTTCAGAAGCAGCTATTTCAAGTCCTCTTTAAGAATAAATATTGTGCACCTTTGAAATCAGTGTCCCTCATACCAGTTGTCATTTATCAGTGTGTTTTCAACCTTAGATCACAGTGTATTTTTATAGTGCCCATTTACACATCCAGATAACTATTAAGTGAAACACATTTCTGTGTTATGTACACATAAATGGATTAGATCTCTATACTATTCTTCTTTAAAGAAAACTTTTCTTGACATTCTTTAAGAGGGGGGAGAGAGAAACAGTGGGATTTCCACATCTGTTAAATAATTAGCATGTAGGATTGAATTCTGTCTTTTTTCCAACCTAACACCAGCTGTTGAAGTACACTTGAAGGGCCCCTTAATTATTGCATATTTCGGTAGATTGCTAAGGATTCAGTTACCTAGTTCCACTACTCTGATCAAAGGGTGCTGATTTACTTTGTACACCATTGTTACTGGAAGCATTCCTTATTTGACTGTTCTGCTTCTGAAGTGTTCTATAGAAGATCAGACAGGGTAGCTTGCTCAGATTTCATCATGCCTCTGAGAATAACCTCTGCTACCAATTATTTGTTGCTGGGATGGCCGATAAGATACCCCAGGGCTGCTTTCCCTTGGCTTTAGTACGTGTTTGCTTTTGTCACTTACATTGCTGAGCCAAAGGTGTTTTAACGTCCATATGATATTTGGCATCAGCAAAAAACAAATTCAGCAAAATGAACAGATTTTCTCAGTTTTAGCATGATTTGGTAGTGTCACCAAAAATGCATCCACCATGAGGTAGGCATGTCAATCCAAGGCTTTAATTCATTTTGAGGGCTTTCTTGTTGTTGGCTTCATGACTGTTTTTGCAACCGTGGGATAAATTCATAACCTGGCATAACATGCAGGCCAGAGACTAAACAAAGCTAAGCTAGTGCATAAAATTTTGGCCCGTCCACAGGCAACAGTAAGAAAGACTAAATACGGAGAGGAACCCTGGATATACGCGTGCCTTCATACCTCCATGCCTTTGCCCATGCTTGTCTCTGCCCCTGTGTTACAACAGTGCCCCCTCGAGTCCCTAGCAGCCTGTCCCTTCCATCTCAGCCTCTTGGAGGCCTTCCCACTCCCTCTCCTACCCCCCAGTCCAGTTTGAGGCAGCCCTGGGTGAGGCTAAGAAGCAGATCCATGATGCTGAAAATAGGCTGCAGACCCTGAAGGAGGAGCTGAACTTCCAGGAGAACATCTACAGTGAGGAGCTGTGTGAGATTAAGCGCCACCATGAGACTCAGCTGGTGGAGATTGATATTGGGAAGCAGCGCAAGTTTGAGAGCCGGCTGGCAGACCCCCTGCCAGAACTGAGGGCCCAGGATGAGGACCAGGTGGAACGGTACAAGACCTATTCTGCCAAGCTGGACAGTGCTAGGCAGTCTGCTGAAAGGAACAGCAACCTGGCAGTTGCCGCCCACGAGGAGTTGCAACAGACTCGCTTCCACTTCGGCAGCCTCTCAGTGCAGCTCAGCCAGCTCCAGAAGCAGCTGGCAGCCAAGGAGGCGAAACTTCGGGACCTGAGGACTCACTGACCCAGGAGCGGGACACCAGCCAGCGGCTGCTGGCAGATAAGGAGCGAAAGATGGCTGAAATGCGGGCAAGGATGCAGCAGCAGCTGGACGAGTACCAGGAGCTGCTGGACATCAACCTGGCCCTGGATATGGAGATCCATGCCTACCGCAAGCTCCTAGAGGGCGAGGAAGAGAGGCTACGCCTGTCTCCCAGCCCCAGTTCACAGCTCAGTCGTGGCCATGCCTCCTCCCACTCGTCCCAGACGCAGGGTGGGGGCAGTGTGACCAAAAAGTGCAAGCTGGAATCCTCCGAGAGCCATAGCAGCTTCTCCCAGCACGCACACACCAGTGGGTGCGTGGCCATAGAGAAAGTGGATGAGTAGGGCAAGTTTGTGCAGCTGAGCAACAAGTCTAATGAGGACCAGTCCATGGGCAACTGGCAGATCAAGCGCCAGAATGGAGATGACCCCTTGCTGACTTACCGCTTCCCACCAAAGTTCACCCTGAATGCTGGGCAGGCAATGACAATCTGGGCTGCAGAAGCAGGGACCACGCATAGTCCCCCCAACGGACTTGGTGTGGAAGGTGCAGAACTCCTAGGGCTGTGGGAGCAGCCTGCGCACTGCGCTCATCAACTCCACTGGAGAGCAGGTGGCCTGCACAAGCCGGTGCGCTCAGTGACTATGGTTGAGGATGACGAAAATGAGGATGGAGATGACCTACTCCATCACCACCACGTGAGTGGCAGCCGCCGCTGAGGCCAAGCCCACACTGGGGCCACCCTGCCAGGCCTGGGGCCAGCCTTTCCCCAGCCTCCCCATGCCAAAAATCTTTTCATTAAAGAATGTTTGTAACTTCAAAAAAAAAAAAAAGTAAAGTAAAACTAAATACAAAAGTAAAAGTTTTACTGTTTCCAGATAGATCAAATATGGAATTACCATGCTTGTGTTGTTCCTTACTTCCAAACTGTAAAGCACTGTGTCAAATGGGCGAACTGCACGGCTGTCCAGGGAGCTCTTGTATTTGGCAGAATGGGTGCTCTGCCTTTGTGTTGAGACTACCAACTGATTATCAGTATGAATTTACAGAGATAAACATGGATACTATTTAGAATATGCTCCCATTCAGAGTGCATGTAACGAGAATAAGATGGAGTCAGTCAGGCTCGGACTTCACACGACACAGCTCGTCTGGCTGGTTTCAGACCTTCATGGCTTCCATCCTTGTTCCTTTGTAAATTCAGCTTTCACTCTAAAAGTGTGTATCTAGACTAGTTTAGGACCATTGATTGACAGGATTAACTTGTGAGTTAGAAATGCTATTTGGGGTCATGGGTTATGCTAATTATTGTTTGCTATGTGTCATGGGTTATGTTGATTATTGTTTAAGATAAGGGTTAACATGGTTTTTGTGTTGGACTTTTATGTACAAAACTGTGGTTTTGGAAATGGAAGGGCAGAACAGTTTTGGAGAGGCTTCTCTTGTCGTTCTCCAGAATCACTGGCCTTCTAATCATAAAGCTCGTTGGACCAGTCCCATCTCTGCTTATTGGCTGGACAGTGAGAGGTGGCCAGACCCTCTTCCTCAGGTAGCATCATGTCTGTATAATTGACAAGTTTTTGGATCCAAAGCTGCTTTTCCAAGTATTAGATATCAGAATCTCTTTGAACTCTCTTCAAGGCAGATGTATGATATACTGTGTACCCGGGACACTGTTCTTTTCTATAGTATTTCCCTACTTTCAAGATTGCATTTACTGGTGTCTATACAGTGACATGCCTACAAACTTATGTAAGCTATATAATTGTTATATAAAGAAGGCCATATTCTTCTTTACTATGAGTTTCCGCAAAAAAAAATATTAAAGAAAGAAGTGTGTGTTACTCACATCCTAGAAAGTATATGTGGATTTGGATATGGAGAAAAAAAAAGTGCTAAATAAAGAGGTAAATATAAGAGACACAATCTAGTTGATTTCCTGGAAATTTAAATCTAGGTAATAAGAGTTTGCTTTTTAGAATTTGTTCACTTTTTAACTAGCTAGGCGTTGTGGTGGGCGCCTGTAGTCCCAGCTACTCTGAAGGCTGAGGCAGGAAGATCTCTTGAGCCCAAGAGTTGGAGGTTGCTGTGAACTGCGACCATAGCACTCTACCCAGGGCAACAGAGTTAGAATCTGTCTCAAAAAAAAAAAAAAAAAAAAATTATTTTTGTTAATGTACTTTTTCATGATGGAAATAGGATACATCGTGTTGAGATTTTCAGTTGCACTGTCTCTACTGTCAAAGTAAGTTCAATTCCTGTCTCTACTGCTGGTGTCATCCACCGTAGTGTCTCAACTGGATTTCCGCAGAAGCATCCTCTCCAGGCTGTCTGCTTTCACCCTTGGCGCCCTTTCTTTCCTCCCATACCTACCCCGTCTGCTCTCTACATAGTGGCCAGAATGATTCCTTTAACGTATGTTAGGTCACTTACTTCTTCATAACTTGCCCTTATCTTCCCATTTCACTCTGAGTGAAAGGTAAAGTTGTCAAGATCTTATTACCTCTGAACCACCTCTCCTCCTTCATGCTGTTCCTAGACTATCGCAGGCATAACGTGCAGTCTTGCCTAGGCCTGTGTACTGGTCAGTCCCTTACGAGGAGCCCTCTCCAGCCGCGTTTCACCCTGCGGAACTCCCATCTACTTCATAGAGGCTTCACTCAGTGAGGCTGCCTTGATGTCCCTCTTTAGAATCATAACCCCCAGTCCACATTCAAAGATTTCCCCTACTGTATCTTTATTTTCTAAAGCACTTGTTGTTTACTATGTTGCCATATAGTCTGTAAAAATTATTATTTACTGCTTTCTCCCAATAGAATATAATCCTCAAAAAAAAAAAAAAAAAGTCACACACTTGGGTTTTTTTCACAGAGGTAACCCAAACGTCTAGAACCATGCCCGGCACATACATGTACATCCTAAGTGCTCAAAATGTGTTCCCTCAGAGAATAAATGGGATGAAAAGGACTGATAAAGTTGGGACAGTTGGCTTTGTGGAGAAGATATGAATTCAGTACTGACCTATTAAATTTTAGAAATAAGCAGTAGTGCTTTGGAAAGAAGATAGGGCTTTATACTCAAGGGAGTCAATGTACGTATAATTCATCCCACTCCACCCTCAAACTACATTCAAAATTTATTACTTTTTACCACCTCTGCCATGATCACACACACAAAACATACTGATCTCTTGCTGGGTTATTATAGTGGTGTCCACTATTAGTCACCTTGATCCGGCCCTTACACCTCCCACATCTTCAGCTCAACACAGTGAGGTGGGAGGCAAGGATCCAGGGAAGAGGCAGTGGAGAGGGAATAATTAATGAAGAGGCATCTGAAAGGAGGTTGGAGAAGCTTATCTCAATAAAAATAGAATGAGAAAGAGCAAGGCTGTCTTTTCTTTGGAATTTTGGGAGAATGACATAAGATCAAGAAAGTGTGAGTAATTTTACCACCATTAGAATGATGCGTAAGGATTTGGTATGGTACAAACAAGCACTTTGGAGAAGTGTTGAACAGTTATTTATAAAGTTAAACATTAGTCCTTTGAACCAGTGATTGCACTTTTATGTATTTATCAAAAAGATATAAAACCACATGTTATGCAACTTGTTCATAATGACCTAAAACTGAAAACAACTCTAATGCCCATCAACAGCAGAACAGATTATGGTATATTTATACAATGGAATAATAATAAGTAATAAAAAAGCATAATATGCTATACACAGTATGAATGCATCTCAAAAACATGTTAAGCAAAATAAACTTTTGTTAATCCCAGAAGAGTACTTGCTGTGTGATTCCAGTGACACCTCACACACAGACGCATGAGCACTGACGGCAGAGAGCACTCCCTGGTGTGGCAGGGAGGAGGGGAGTCGTCTGGAAATGGCACAGGGTACTCTTTGGGTGAAGCAAATGTTCCTTACCTTGTTTGGGATGGTTGTGAGACAGCTGTACACAATTACCAAATTTGTCTAACTGAACTTTAAGGTCTATGAGCACATATCATGAAATTCTAAGATAAAACAGGAAAGGAAATGTGATAACTCAGATGCAATGGACCAAATCTTAGCAAAGTAGGATACCAAAATAATTTCCTGAGCTTGATACATGAGTGATTGGACAGGAGAATGAGAAAAAACTGAGAGGAGCTACTTTAAGAAATGTGATACTGGCTCACTGTCTGTAGCTCAGTGGTTAGGGCACTGGCCACATACACCAAGGCAGGTGGGTTCGAACCCAGCCCAGGCCTGATAAACAATGACAAGTGCAATAAAAAAGTCGCCGGGCATTATGGCAGGCAATGCCACAATGTCCCAGCTACTTGGGAGGCTGAGGTAAGAGAATCACTTGAGCCCAAGAGTTTGAGGTTGCTGGGAGCTATGATGCCATGGCATTCTACTGAGGGCAACATAGTGAGACTGTCTCAAAAAAAAAAAAACAAACAGCAAGTCAACAAGAGAAAACTGAAGTATTAATGAACAGAAGTGGGACCCGGGCGAAGCAGACAGTTATGACTGCCACTATATCAAAAGCCAACGCAATTTTGTGATTACAGGCAAATAAATGTGTTAGCTGCTAGTTAGGAGGTCAGACAATTGGGGTCTAGGGTATTTGTGTTTTTCTGGAAGCCTTCTCCAAAAAATGAGGTTTGAACTGTGCCTCGAAGAATAAGTTGAATTTTCCTAGGTGGAAAGAAAGTGCAGGTAAGATATTTTGGGTTAAATCAAATGCATTATTAAAATTAACTACCTGTTTCTTTTTATTTTCTTTAACTTGGCTGCTAGTAAAATTTCGAATTCCACGTGAGCCTCACAATGAATTTCTTTTGAACAGTGCTGGCCTTGAGGCATAGAGATAAGCTGTTGACATAATTCAGGCAAAGATGCTGGGTCCTTGACCAGGACAGTGGCAGTAGGGATACAGAGGAGCAGGAAGAGTCAGGAGAGATGTCCTGGATGTTCTGTCAGGACAGAATTGACTGGTGTAGGTGAATGGAGACATTTGGCAGGGGAAGGGTTATAGAGTAGGACACATCAAAACCCACGCCAAGTTGTCTGTAATAGCTTGGGGAATTTTGACTGGGCAGGGATGCCATATTCATGTGCCACATTAGAGAAAGCACAGGAAAGAAGAAGCAGGTTTGCCAGGATTGGTCAGAAAGAGTAACACCAGGTATTAAGTCCCAGGCACTTGTCACAATTAAATCATTTTAATGTCTGTGTAGTGTAAGAAATGCAGACTCAGAGAGTATTTAGCTCTGTCGAAGATCAGTCAGCCAGAAAGTGGTGGAACTAGGATTCAAACCCACGCCAGTGGTGATTGTAAATGATTTTAAAACTTGGAAAGGGCCAATGAGCAAACAGCAGTTTGAGTTCTACAGGTAGCAATTGTGTGTGTGTGTGTGTTCTGAGTCCCATTGTGAGAGCGTGTGTGCCCAAATTATAGATGGTCGTGACAGCTGCCAGGCTGACCTGGCACACGGTAAGCAGAAATGGCAAGATTTCATTTTGATGATTCTGAACTCAGTACTGGATGACAAAATCTGTACCTTTTCATCCAGACAACTCCAAACAAAGACGAGGGAAAGGACAGTGCCCAGGGTAAACACAATAAGGAACAGCCGTTGTTCTTACTGTCTTAGAAGTGTAAAGGCACAGTTTACAGTGAGCACATGCTCAGTGTGTGCTTTAAAAATATTTCTTTACAAGAAAAGTATACTTTTTCTTTGTGTTCTCTTGTCTTTTAAGATATGAAGGGTGGGGAAGATTCCAGTTAATTGAAAATTCCAGTTAGTTGGTTTAGATTTTCTTGGTAATGCATTTTGATTATATAATCTATGTTTAAAATAATATAAATTTCTGCTAAAAAAGTAATTATATTAAAAAACTATTGCTTGGTGTGAATGTTTTGGAATGTATAGTCCCTTCCCATGTACATAATTAAGAAACAAGATAGCAAAATTTCAAACAATGTCACTTAATTATAAATTTCTATGAAACAAAATACCAAAGTCCATTCTGGCACATAGCACTTAATGGTATGGCCCTTTTTAAAACACAGTGTTTGAAAAAATAAAATAAAAAAATAAAACACAGTGTTTGGACTGACTCTTAAGTCAGTTGTGTCTTTGTATATAGCTACTAGTCAAACATTAGCCTTGCAATGAAAATATTATTGTAAAGACAATTGCTTATCAAACACGTTGGTCTTTTCAGCCACATTTATGTGGCTATCACTTTGAAGAAAGATATTTAAATGCCAAAAATAACAATATAATATTTTAGTGTTACTGAGTTACTTATTAAAGTACTTTCATGCTAATCTGTGGCACAGGTTTGGATTTAATTAGCAGTACCTGCAGAAATGCAGTTTCATGGGATAATTCCACAGTTGATTTGATCTTAATGATGACATAGTTTATGTTCAAATGCCCACTCATTTGCAGACAGGTGCACCTATTTTCAGGGTCACAGGGTGACCTGTGAAGGGCAGTCGAAATGGTTGTCCTTAGATTTGATAAAGAGGCTTGAGTTCACATAGCATCTCAGTTTCATTGTTGGTGGCTGCATGATTTAGGGTTTTGAGAAATTTTTAGGATCTTGTTAGGGACAAGAGTGAAGTCTCATTTATTAATCATCTATTATTGATCACAAATTGTGTTAGATATTATGTCAATGAATTTCATCCTCCTTTAACCTCCACAAGTAGTAGCTGTAATCCACATTTTCTACATTAAAAAAGTGAGGCTGAGAAATTCGTAGGCAAGCACGCCAGACTCCCCAGACAGGGCATATTTTTTGTCTCTCAGCATTGCTGGTATTTGAGGAAGACTTATTTGAATGATGACACTTGTTAGAATATAGTCAATAATTTGCATGTATATACTCTTATGAAATAGACATATTTCTGATAGTAACAAGATAAATTTATTAAATTAATTTAAAAGATTAATTTTGAAGGGTTTCTATAAATTCTTTTCACAAGTATTCAAGTTATATTCCTCAGAACAATGTTTATTTTTTTTTTTGTAGTTTTTGGCCAGGGCTGGGTTTGAACCCACCACCTCCGGCATATGGGGCCAATGCCCTACTCCTTTGAGGCACAGGCACTGCCCCTCAGAACAGTGTTTAAATAAGTGTTTTGACACAAGAATCAAATCCTTCAATGATATATTTAGGACAACATTTCACTATTATAGTGGTGAAATTCTTTGTGATACCATCAGAAACACCTATTTATAAAAGCAGGGATATAATAAGAAATGTAGAAAATTCAGCAGATTTTTTTTTTCACCATACTGAATGAATTAAGCAGATATTTAGGACTTCATAGCAGTGTATCAGTTAAAATTTCTGAATATTTTCTAAAGGATTTGCAAATGATGCTAGAGAAACAAATATAGGAAAGAGTAGTGAAACTTCATGCCAGAATTGAATTTTTTATGTGATCTACCCTTAAAAAGGTTTATTTATAGTTTACTTCCAGTTAATCACAAATGTTATGTTTTACTTATTAATAAAGAAAAATACTGAGATTCATATGTGACACATTATTGAAACGATTGTACTTAAGCAGAAATTTTTTTCACATCTGTCATTATTGCTGCCTTTGTTAGAGAAGAAAATAGTTGTTTTGTTCAGGGAAAAAAGTAGCGTATCATAAAATACAAAAAACTAAAACTATTTTTTTTTGGGGGGGAGGACAGAGTCCTACTTTATCACACTCTGGTAGAGTGCTATGGCATCATAGCTCACAGCAACCTCAAACTCTTGGGCACAAGCAATCCTCTTGGCTCAGCCTCCCAAGTAGCTGAGACTACAGGTACCTGCCACAACGCCCAGCTATTTTTTTTCGTTTGTTTTGTTTACGACACTGTCTTGCTCTGTCTCAGGCTGGTCTCAAACTTGTGAGCTCAAGCAATCCACTCGCTTCAGCTTCCCAGAGTGCTGAGATTACAGGTGTGAGCCACTGTTCCTGGCCTTAAAACTATTCTTAAAGGAATTTAGCTAAAAGTATTTTCCATTGCATTTCAAACTTAGAAAAGTATTTTAATTCAAAAAAGGCTTAGTTCTTAAATAGGCCGCCTCCTCCATCAGTGGCTTAAAATGTTTTCTAATAAATGATCCAAAGTCCTATAATTTTTTATTACAATAAACTTGACAATCTAGTTGTCATATAGTTGTTCTAGTTGTTATATGAAGCTAGAAACTTATATTCCTTCACCTGCCTCTTTCCAAACTTTAAAATGACTAGTCATGTCACACTGATCCCCATGACATGTGGATTTCTACTCTTACCAGAATTGCAATTTACCAGGGCTTTATTATTTATTTATTCATTAATTTATTTCCCACCTCCTTCCAGAAAGGATACTCTAGGCAGGCCTTACTTACAGATCCTTGTCATTTGGTATGCATTACTTCATGCATTTATTTATTACCACCTCTACTAAACTATATTTGTGAAACTTCTCTTTTTTGGTTCCTTGCTTTAGAAATGAAGGAGGCAGCTTAAGCAAATGAATTCTCCTTTAAATCAAGAATTATTTAAAATGTTAAAGCATTTCATTGAGCCATTTATAGACCTTATCTATATATCTGTTTTAACTCAAACACATTAAAATATTATTATCATTGCCTTATTAGCAATTTCAAATTTTAGATTTATAGATAAACCTAATTTTAAATGGCAAATCACCTTTTAATATACGTAAAATTGGTTACATTTTTTTTTCATTTGTCTCTTCCCCTAATGTGCCACTCACTGTCCTGTTGTAAACCCTCCATCGCCACAAGATTTGGTTGTAATAAGGTAAACTTTTCAGTAAAATTTATTTAAAAAAAAAAAAGGAGAGGTGGCGCTTATGGCTCAGTGAATAGGGCGCTGGCCCCATATACTGAGGGTAGCAGGATCAAACCCAGCCCCTGCCAAACTGCAAAGAATAGCCGAGCATTGTGGTGGCGCCTTTGGTCCCAGCTACTCAGGAGGCTGAGGCAGGAGATTTGCCTAAGCCCAAGAGCTGGAGGTTGCTGTGAGCTGTGACTTCACTGCACTCTACCGTGTGTGATAAAGTGAGACTCTGTCTCTAAAAAAAGAAAAAACTTTACCATATAATTACGAATGATTTATTTTACTCCAGAATTGCATTTTATACTACTCACAGACATAGAGCCAGATGTTGCCTTTTACTTAAATGACTTTTATAGAAAAGCCTTAAATTTGGCTATCTCTATCCAAGCCATCTCCTCAACTTTTGCTAAACTTGAGGCAAATACCAATTTTATCATTTTGGGCTTTATATCCAATTTGTAACAAAGGATAAGAAAAATTCTTTATTAAGGAAGCAATTGACAAATTTTTTTAAAACTGGTCAGCACAGACACATAGTAAAATTGCCTAGAACATACACATACTAGGGATACAGGTTACACTGGGGCAGGGAATATTACCATTGTTTTTCTGGTACTTTGCATAAGGATACATTTGGGAAGAACTTGGCAAAAGCTCCAGGAATCTCTTTGTATTATTTCTTAAAACTTAAAATTGAGATATATGTCTACAGTTATCTCAAAAAGTTTGCCAGAAAAAAATTTGGCTGGCCAACTTTTTCTTAAAGACCCAGATAATAAATATTTGAGGCTTTTTCAGGGTGATGAGGTGGAAACTGCCCAAATCCTTCAGTTCATAGCATGAAAGCAGGCAGTACATAAATGAAGGGGTGAAGCTGTGTTCTTAGGAAACAGGATTTACGAAACAGTGGCAGTAGAGTGTAGTTTGTTCACCTCTGGTTTGAAGAGAGACACAAACTTTTACTATTCATCTGTGGCTTCCTTCCAGAAAAAAATAACAAAAGCTAATTATGTAATTATAGTGCTGTTATTTGCAGCTTATTTTTTATACTTATAATTTTCTGAACTTGCATGAGTATTGCATGAGTATTTAGGCATAAAAAATAATACTTGTTTAGTTTAATTCTAGAAACCAGTGCGGTGGTATTATGCTTCTCTATTTTAGGAAATCCAAATAAGTTAATTTAAAATTACTTGTCATAGGAAAGTACAAAATTGTTCTTGGATAGAGTCTGTATTAGACGAAGAAATAACATGGAATTTTGATCTTAAGATTCTTATCCCTAAACAGGAATAGTAATCAAAGAGTAAGGATGTAAGTTGAAATAGTCATTGTCTGTACTTTGCCTCATTTTTATTCATTATGTTCCAGAGTTAAATGTCTTGCAAGAATTTTGGTTGTATTTAGCTATTTTCATTTTCAGGGTATGATAAAGCTTTACCTTACACAGAATTCAGCTTTAGGTGAGAGTGCTCTCAAGCTTGTGTTCAGACAATGTCAAGAAAATTCATTGCATAACATTATTTTAAGTTATATTTTATTGTAGTTGACTTTTGCTTCCTGTCCACCCTGTCACATAAGGATCAGGTTTAAGAAATAAGGTTTAGTTTCCCATCAGTAACAAATTTCTTTCTCCTAGTATGCTTCTTCGTCTGTTTTTAATATGACTGTAGAAAAACCTCTTAAATAGAGAATAAAAAAGGAAAGAAAGAAGGTGTTTTATTGTTCAGGAATAAAAATAGAGTACTATAAAATACAAAAAACTAAAACTCTTCTTAAAGGCATTTAGCTTAAAGTATTTCTCATTGCATTTCAAACACAGGGAAGTATTTTAATTCAAAAAAAGACTTAAATTCTTGAACAAGCTGACTCCATTGATGGCTTAAAATACTTTCTCATAATCGATCCAAAGTCCTATAATTTTTTATTAAAATAAACTTGACAATTTTAGTTTGGTTATATGAAGCTAGAAACTTACACTCTTTCATCTGCCTCTTTCTAGTCTTTAAAATGTCTTAGTATTATGTCTTCACTTAGTGATGTGGGCTCTTACAAACCAAAGTGGACTTACATTTCTGGCTAAAAGAATAAAGATCCTAAACACTTCAGTGCAGTAGTGAGAGGAAAAGAAATTGTCCAATAACTGTAACTTAAGGGAAGCATAAGCTAATTTCGTGTGGATTCCCTGAATGATTAGACTTGGGTGGACCCATAATGCTCAATCTTGTGATGTTACATAACCATGAAAGATGAAATATATATATTTTTTTACTTCCAGTTAGTAAAAAGGTACATATAATTAGGTTATCATTGTTTGCATTTATAAGGTAAAGTCTAAGTTGTAACTGTGGCCTTGACCCAGGATGTACTGTACATCTGCCGAGTGAATATTTTTGGAAATTTTACGCTTGACCCTCTTCAGCATCAGTTTATTCTACCTCTTAATTAATTATCTCTGGAATCTAACCCAACATCTTCATCCCCATTGCCAAGACTTTTGTTTATGTTCTCAATACTATCCTTACAAAAGGGACTGACTTTAAGCATGAATGACAAGGTCAGAGATGAGTTTTATGAAGATTAGTAGCAGATTGGAGACTGGGTGTGGGGGGTGTATATGTGTGTATGTGTGTGGGAGAAAATGCTTTGCGTTTTCTGGGTAAGGGAGGGGTGATGAACTGTTACCAAAGGAGTCTCCCAGCTCATGTGCTTACAAAGATGGTCATCATTTCACAACCTGATTGCTGTCACGTGGTCGCTGTACCCGGGCAGAGCCATCAGGCTAATCTCCCTCTGACTTCTCGTAATAAATCCTTTCCAAGGAATCTCATTGTGCCTTACCAAATCGAATACAGTTCTTCTACTTGGAGTTTAAAGTTATCATTTGGCCCTGCTATACCTGTCCAGAACTTTCTCTCTAAGGTCCTTTGTAAAGCATTGTCACTGCTGATATCCCATCTTCCTTAAAATGCTGCTTTGACTTTGCCAACTCTTAGCTTCTCCCTTCAAAGATGAGCTAAATGTCACCCTTCACTTTAAACCCTGCATACCAAACCCAGCATGAAGCAAATGCTTCCTTATTCACCTTCTATGTGTAGTTCAAGTGTTATTTTACACCTGCCTGAGGTTTATGTTTTAGCTGCTTCCAGTTTAGAAGTCCTGTCTTCACAATTAGGGCCTAAGTTCCCATAGGCCAGTCAACTTGCTGCCTTCTGCAAGTTGAAGTACTTAAATGTACTTTACTGGGAACTAAAATTTTAACTGTTGGCTTGGCCGAAGTGAACCATTATTGCTTCAGGACAGGTAATAAGTTATGAAAATGAAATGTTAGCAGTTGAGTATAGGGTAGGTCAGAGTGGACAGAGTCATAGGCAGAGATGTCAGTATACAGTTTTTCACATGGCTCAGATCTCATTAACAGACAATGATTTTTACTTAATTTAATAAAGGGGAGAGAGGGAGGAATAATATTTAGATGGGGTATTGGGAATACAGACACAGGGACATATTTAAAGAATATTTTGAATAAACTAACATAACAGACATGTTGTTTAGACATAAAGCATCAAAGAGTCACAATGTCATCAAACTATTGAGTAGCAAGTGGTGATCTCACTGGAAAAGTGATATAGCTGAGGAGGAGCTTGGGTTGGCAGAGTCTAAAAGGAGAATGATACATTTTATTTAGAAAAGACTGATAATGCACAGAGAGAAAACAAGTAGTATACTTTTTTTTAACATTTTTTAGAATAAGAATAATGGAATTACATTGGCTATAATGGATTTTTAAAATTGTATCCACATATTTGATAACTTCTCTTTTTCCTCCCAATATGGTTAGGCTATCTAGATGAATTTTCATAGATCCTACTTTGCACTAAACTTTAAAAATCTCAGTAGTTTGGCTTGGTGCCTGTAGCTCAGTGTCTAGGGCACCAGCCTCATACACTGGAGCTGGTGGCTTCGAATCCAGCCTGGGCCTGCCAAACAACAGTGACAACTACAACCGAAAAATAGCCGAGCATTGTGACGGGCACCCGTAGTCCCAGCTGCTTGGGACTCTGAGGCAACAGAATCGCTTAAGCCCGAGAGTTTGAGGTTGCTGTGAGCTGTGACACTACAGCACTCTACCCAGGGCGACAATTTGAGACTCTGTCTTAAAAAAAAAAAAAAATCCCAGTAGTTTATTTTTAAAGCAAAGTTGTTAAAGTGCTTGCTATAAGAAAAGTTAACAGAAACATTCATGCTACATTCATAATTCTGTTAGATTTCTCATTTTGAAATTTTTTTCCAAAATAATATGTGGGTACAAATTTTTAGGTTATGCTGTTCTCACTTCTAAGGTAAAGTTCAAGTTGTAGTTGAGCCCTTCACCCAGGGGGTGCACATTCGGTGAAATCCTGTTAGTCACCTTCTCTCTCTTCTCCCCTCCCAGTCAATAGACTGTATTTGTGTTTTATCATTCATGTGTGCCTGTAGTTGTTTATATATTGGTTTCATATTAGTATTGAGTATATTGGCTATTTTTTTACAAAAATAATTTTACCATGAAGACATTTGCACCAAAATGTTTATTGTAGTTTGATTCAAAATTTCCAAGATGTGGAAGCAACCCAAGTGCCCATGAACCCATGAATGAATTAACTGTGGCATATGTACACCGGTGGAGCACTATCAGCCGTAAAAATGATGGAGACTTTGCATCTATTATGTTTACCTGGATGGAGTTGAAACACATTCTTTTTAGTAACAGTATCTCAAGAGTGAAAAAAATACCCCACTTCAAATTTAAATAAGAATTTGTGCCTACTGTGGAGGGAAGGACACAATGAGAACTGTGAGAAGGCAGAGGATGAAATCTTGCTTCAAATTTTGGTTCTTTCAAGAAAATTGCAGGCTATTGAGGTTTGTTTTGCTGCGACTGTTTCTGTTGTTTTAACTAGCATATACCAAAGCTTGGGAATCAGTAGAGGACAGAAATCAAATCTGAGTCCATCTGAATTTTTTTTATATCACTTTATAGCCTAGGAAGTTTGATTAAAGTAAGTGGAGACAGAAGTAACTCTTCTGAGAGCTGTCTTTTCTCTTAGTGGGACACTGTTAATAATGGAGTATAATGCTACTTTGGAAGTTTGATTCTCTTGTCTTCTTCTGATTCTTTTCTCTATTCTGTATGAAAGGGGAATAAGGCATTTACAGGAAGATGCGTTACTAAATTCACTGCCTCCTCCTGTGCTGACCTCGGGTGTAATTCTTTGAAGAAATACCTGTTCTTCACTCTGTTTTTTTTCCCTTTCCCCTTCTTTAATTTTGAGTCAGTTGTACCGAAAACATTTGCAGGGTTCTACACAAGGATTTTTTCCCCCATTAGGATGAAAACCAGATCATGATGTGACCATTTCATTGTGAGTGTAACTTCCCTTTTTGACAGCTCCATTAGACCCGCCAGATTATAGATCTTCATATTTCCGCCTTGTCTTGAAATCAGAAAGTACTTTTGTTATACTAGTTGTGGTGAACAACCAGCTCAAATGGACGTCAGAGCCCCTTCACAAACTTAACCTGTTTTCACTCAGTGCAAGGGAGAAATATTCCTGGCTAAGCCCGACCATCCGAGCTTTGACTGCCAATTATGTGTGGTGCATTTTTGAATTGAAAGAATGTTTCTGAGGTCGAGTTTCATTTTTCTTGGTATAGAAATGTGTTGGGGTATAGCTTGGATCTCACAGTATTCATTGTTTGAAAGTTAATGAGTATTTGTTGTTAGCTCATTTTCAGTCTTGCTCAAATAATCATTTAATTGCATCTGTTACTTGATTTGGGTGAATATTTTAAGTCAAATTATATATTTGTGGTGTGCTACTTATAATTGCGCTGACATACAAAAAGTGGATTATTAAACATGTTAATACATGTATAAATTACACTTTGAATCTTTTTCTAATACTTGATTTTTGATACCCATAAGGTTAAAATTTTTAAATTACTCAGTTTTTTTTTGACATAACAGATAAATAAGAAATAACAAAGGGAACAGATTTTTTTTTCAATATAAACTATTAACTTGTGTGACTTTCTTTTGATGACCTCACAGAAGTATAAGGTGGCAGTACTATATTATTATTATATTATCAAAGTAAGAAATGTAAGGTACAGAACACTTCTTTATAAACCAGAAGGCCATTAAGTTTAATAATGCTGTCTCAAATATTTGTCAGTAACTTGTGGTAATAATCAAAGATGGGCCTGTGGGACTGTGCTTTGTAATACTATTTGATTTGATAACTCTGATAATCCCTTAAGAATGGTAAAAATATCTTTTGCTGACATTAGCAACCATTGTGAGTTTAGAAAATAACCTGCCCACTCTAAGATGCCCTGTGAGGACAAGAAGAAAAGGAATGATATCTAGGATCTTAAGCTTTTTTTTTTTTTTTTTTTTTGCACTTTTTGGCCAGGGCTGGGTTTGAACCTGCCACCCTCGTTATATGGGACTGGCACTCTACCCCCTGGGCCACAGGCTCTGCCTTAAACTTTTTTCAGTCATTACTTTTAGAGATTTTGTTTTTAGCCAATTATATTTTTGTGAAACAGATGTACTTTCCTTTAGAAAAATTAAAAAATGAGATAAAATACTGTACATGTACTAAAAAGGGGGTTGAACTCTTTACTAAACTGGAAAATAACACCTAGATTATTTTTTAATCTGTGTTTCCCTGTTTAAGAGGCAGTGCAGTTTAGTGTCCCGGCAGGAGAAGAATGATCCTGTTACCGTTGCTGTGTGGTGCCTTCAGGCGGCCTTGAGTATAGATACTGACCCCAGACTCTAAATAAAGCAAATAGTACTCTGACCCCAGACTCTAAAAAAAGCCAGCATTTCTTCCATTTAAAATTGGATTTTTGCAGTACTCTCGTAAAGCTAACATTTCTTCTTGATTTTCTTCTTGACAAGATGTCTGAAACAAAACTGACAAAAATAATTATTCCTTTGTAAATTAGTATGGAAAGGTTGTTTTGTTTTGTTTTTAGACACTGTGTTCTCACTGTTGCCCATGCTAGAGTGCTGAGGCCTCAGCCTAGCTCACAGCAACCTCAAACTCATGGGCTTAAGTGATCCTCCTGCATTAGCCTCCTGAGTAGCTGGGACTACAGGCGCCCAATACAACTGCAAGCTAGTTTTTCTATTTTTAGTAGAGATGGGTCCTTGCCCTTGCTCAGGCTGGTCTCCAACTCCTGAGCTCAAAGGTACCCACAGTTGGTATTATAGGTGTGAGCCATTGCACTGGACCAGAATGAAGTCCAGTGTCATATTGGAGTCCTATTCTGTGACCATTGTCGATTTCTTCATTTTTCTGTACTTTCTCCCCACTTGTGAAATAGAAATAAGGTGATTGTATGTTGGGCACAGAGCATAATGAGTTTAATAAGTTTCAGTGAGTGTTAATTTCTTTCGTAGACTCCACACCCATGTACCCCCAGCGTTGAACACTAAGGACCTATATAATTATATTGATTTTTAATAATTCCTTTTTGGAGTTACTATATAATAATT
Organism: Arctocebus calabarensis; assembly: GCA_963573935.1. Taxonomy (NCBI): domain Eukaryota; kingdom Metazoa; phylum Chordata; class Mammalia; order Primates; family Lorisidae; genus Arctocebus; species Arctocebus calabarensis. Next base: position 26,705 of record CAUYON010100068.1, read on the forward strand.
TTAATTATAGGAGATAACAAAAAAAACTCTTAAAATGGAGGAAAATATGTCCTCTTTTTTTGTGTGTTTTTAGGTAAAGAGAATTATCTTTTAAGCCTCTAGTATTTTTGAGTATCGGGGTTAAAGGAATTGTTTCAGACACATTGGAATGCTTTAACAAATCAATTCTAGCTAATGGAGAGAATGTTTTCAAAGTGAACTATTGCCATTCCTTCAGTAAACCACACACAGCAGGAAAAGACCTCAAGTAAACATGAAAGGAGAGACAAGCTCTTCCCTATGGAAGTAATGAGAATTGCAGTGAGTTGCCGTGGGGAACTAGAATTTGAAGAACCTTCCCTGTGTGTATTATTCCCTGATGTCTGGAACCAGATAAGTAGCCTCTACTGTTAAATGTGCAATTACTCAAACAAGTGCAAGGCGGAGCTGGTTAAGAATGTTGATCTGAATGTTCATATTTTTATTCTCTTTTATAATAGACATGTAGTTGGCAAAAGCCACATGTCTGTGAGATCTTTAAAGACCACAGCTTACTCAGGAGAGGGTTGCCAGTTTTATCCTCCCTCTGCTGTGGAGATGCTGCCCAAGGGAGACACAGCCCAGAATAAGTCCTTTGCCATTATCCTTTATAATGTTTTTAATCACTTGTTTTATCTTGACTAGACTGATATTTTGTAAAGTGGAAACTGATAAAGCATGACAGGATATGAAACTTAGCAGCTTTAAACTCTGTGTATTTTTTCCAAAGCACTGAAGAATTAAGAATTTTTTTTTAATTGGGAATAAAGACCTTAGAAAGTATTACCTTTCCTCCTAATAAAAGGAACTGGGACTAGAATGTATTAGTGATGGAATTAGAACCTGAATGTGTTGGTTTATGTTCAAAGTAAAAAACAAAAAAAAATATAAGAATTGCCTTGTTTTGTTTTCTCTTATATCGCTCCTAATTTTTATATATAAGGTTCTGATTATGGATCTTTAATATGTGAAAATAACTTGGATTTTAAGTGTTTGAGTTTTAGAATTTTTGAAATTAATGTTAGGACACTAGATCCCGCTTAAAAAACAAATTATATTTTAGTAATGAAACACGTACTCTTTTTACAGGGATGGGGGAGAGAGTACAGTCTCACTCTGTAGCTTACAGCAGCCTCAAACTCCTGGGCTCAGGCATCCTCCTGCCTCCCAAGTAGCTGTGATGATAGGTGCCTGTCACTGCTCCCCACTTTAAACATCCCCTCTGCTGCATAAACCCAGTCATCATTTAATTGTTAGTACCATAGAAACTATGTCCAGATATATTTTCCTTACTAAATAGATACTGTACAGGCTGCTGATGAAGGTTTGTATATTTGTGAGTTATTTTGCATATATTATATTAGTATTTTTTGCTAAAATATTTGGGTTAAAGCAAATACTATAATTTCAAGACTGCATGTAAATGGGAATGCAGCAAGTTCAAGTAGATGATTTTGTTGATAAGCAAATTTTAATAATGTAAGTTTCACTTCAGTTTTAATAAGATTTTCAACAGAAGAGCTTATTTATTGTAAACCCTAAGCAGTCTATTCTGAAACCTGAAAGATTTGTGAAAACAGCCTGCAATAAAAATCACACATGCTTCATAAAACACTACTTGATAGATATCACTTGCTCTATTAAGAACTAAACGACAAAGGATGTAATTTCAGTTGGCATGCAATATTAATCGAAAGCCTTTAAAACATCTCACTGATGGGAACTATGACAATGTGACATTGAAGAATTATGAGCTAAAGGCATCTATTTTAATCAGATTTTCGAAGTTAGCACCATAAAACAAAGTTGTTTCATTCATCTTTACATGTTCACATGTTTTGGTGGGAAAGCCATTTCCTAGTGTGTTGCTTAAATGCAAAGAGTACAAATTCAATGTTTCACAGTATGAATTAAGTATACAGGGTTGAAGCAAATTTTGGACAGTACAACCTGTATACTATTATTCTAGAATTATTTCTAGAATGATGCACATTTTTTTCATTTATGCCACTAATACATGAAATGAACAGTCTAATGATATGATATGAAGAAATATTTTTGAAATATAATTAAGTATATATTTGCCTTTATAAATTTAGAAGTGAAAATAGAAGCTTTTTAAAGTCCTTCCTGTAGAAAGAAATTATTTTATTTTATGGGCATACTAACACATAAACATATTATTTTACCTATGAAAAGGAAAATGGTAAAAAACTCTTCGTACTTTCTTACTTTTCTTCTTATTTATTGGAATAAATGGAGAAAGCCTAGGAATGAACCTTACATTGAAATAGCACTAGATAGTGCGATTTTCAAAGTAATAATACTTTTTACTTTTCAAGGTAAAAATACTTTGAAAATCTCTTAATTTTCACAATTCTGTATATAGGAGTGATTATTGCCCCCCTAGTTACCAAGTTTTTGAAAGGGAGCTTAAAGGCCAAGCATGTAATATTATGGACTGAATACTTGTGTCCCCCCAAATTTATATGTTGAAGCTCTAATTTATTATGTGGAAATGTATTTGGAGATGGGACCTCTGAGGAAGCAAGTAGAGTTAAATGAAATTTGTTTTACAAGTTTTAACATTGAAATCTGATATAAATTCAAAGTTTGATATAAAGTACCTTAAGATCTGTTAATAGTTACAACATAAGATATCATGCAGGAATTTATTTTAAAAACAAAAGTATTATTTTTAATATTTATAACAAGAGATATATGGTGACATATTTATGACATGAGTTAATATGGTAGGGTTTTCATAATATTTACATTTGATGTAAATTGATTTACTGTATATCTTTTAAGTGTTTTATATGTATAACAATATCATAGGGTTTTCCATTGTTTTAATTTTCTAATATTCATAACCTAATACATTTTAAGATTTTATCATGTATTACCTAACATATAATTTAATTTTGAAACTGAAACATTTTAAACTTTATTACATGACCTCTATCCTATTTTCTTCCCACTTTAGAGGAGAAAACTAAACTTAGAAGTTAATTGATTTATATGTTATTATGTTCGGTGTGAGCGGGTACTCGGTCCTGTCCTTCCAGTTTCCTTTTTTAATACTCTTTCTTCTACACAAGCCATAAAGAAAAATGAAGACTTACATTTTTCATATTAACATGGATAGAGTTGGAGTGAAAATAGAAGGTTTTTAAAGTCCTTAGTAACGTATCACAAGAATGGAAAAACACGTATCCAATGTACTCAATATGAATATCACACCAGTAGATGAACAACTACGGGAGAGAAAAACATAATTAAGATCAAGTGAGGGAGGAGGGTGGGTGTGCTCCCAACTGACGGGCACCATGGAGGAGCACATGGCACACCTTAGGATGAAGGGCTCAACCAAAACTTGGACTTACCTAACACATGCAAACAATGTAATCTAATCATTTGTACCCTCATATTAATCTGAAATATTAAAAAACCCAAATCATACAGCTAGTATGTTTCCTTCCTTATGTTGGCAGCCAGATTATTTAGAGCCAGGCTTGTATCCCTCTTTAAATATGTATAGAAATATGCAGGAGGCTTTTATTTCCCCAAATTGTACTTTTATTCTAACTTTCTTTCTGGCCATGTCAAAGATCATTTTTATCTTGTTTCACTTTATATACTCACATTCTACCTTGAATAAGTTGGTGTAGATACATACTCTAGTCGCTTATATCCTTTAAGTGCAGATCTCTGGAACTAGAACCAACCCTAACAGATTGTTGCTTCTGTTTGTAGTCTGTTGCAGAGTTTAAATTCTTGCCACGATGGGTGCAATGCCTCACACCGGTAATCCCAGCACTCTGGGAGGCTGAGGCAGGAGAATCCTTTGAGCTCAGGAGTTGGAGACCAGCCTGAGCTAGAGCAAGACCCTGTCTCTACTAAAGACAGAAAAGCTAGCCAGACATGGTGGGTAGTCCCAGCTATTCAGGAGGTTGAAACAGAACAATCGCTACAGCCCAAGAGTTTGAGGTTGCTGTGAGCTTGGCTAATGCCCTGGCACTCTCCCCAAGGTGACAGAGTAAGCTTCTGTCTCAAAATAAATAAATTTCTTGCCCCCGCAACCCCGTCACACTCAGACTCTGTACTTTTTTGTGTTCCATCAAACTTTAGATTGAACCTTGCTTTCATCATCTAAATTTGCTTCATTGGTGGGACACTTGATTATGTAGACAAATCAAAAGAGATTCCAGCAGACAGAGCACAATAGCCATTGTAGACCATGAGAAAGAGTGTTAGTCTACCTAGGGCATCTTGTACATTTCAGGTCCTCAATATATACTTGGACAATGAAAGAGTGAATCGAAGGAGAGCCACAGTGACGCATTTTTGAAAACTTAATGGAAGTTTCCCATCGTATGTTTTAATGTAAGAATTTAAAATCCAACATTCAACTGAAATGCGATGACAATGGATCTTAAAATAAACTTTTGATTTGATGTCCATAATGCTTTATTTTACCATTTATGCAGTAAATGGTATGCTTTCACCTGTTGTTGACTTAGCATATCCTAGAACGTAGGCAAATGGGATGAATGGCTGCTTAGTGTGAATGAGTGAATGGATTTCACTGAATCCTTAGACTTGATTTAAGACTTAGATGGAATGGTACTGTTTCTCATGTCATATGATACCCAAATAATAAATCTTTCATGAATTTTAAACTGTTGGCTTCTTTTTTCCTGACAATTACTATTATAGGTGCTATTTTGGCCCTTATGTTCCCTCAAAAGTTTATTTTAATCTGAGATTAGATAACACTGAAGCACTGGGAACTTCAAGAGGAGAGGCTTTTTCTATTAAAGAATAGAGATCCTCTATTTCTGACATTTTCCATACCAGAAGCAACAAGAAGTAGCAATATTTTCATATATTTCAGTATTATCTCTACCCTTCATTTCAAGAGTGAGAAATTATTAGTTGTTAAGTTACATGGTATGAATTATTAGAGACCGTTAGAAACATGCCATAATGGGAGGAGTTAGTTCATCATTGTATCCTGTAAAGAGGTGTGATGATACCAATTTACATAATTAATGATACATATTCACACACTTACATCTTCCGTATTCATTTCACTCAGTAGTCTAACATCTCAGTTTTGGTTATTTGGCTACCAATCACTGCCGCAGTTCACATTGTGGATGAAAGGGAGTCCGTGTTTCTTGTTCTCTGTAATACGTGCATTTATTTTAATGCCATGATTTAATACATCACTTTAAAATTATATTGCATTTTACACTGCATTTAGGCAAAAATTGACACTTTATGTGTGTGGGTCCATAATAAATTTGGCATTAAATTAAGGAGTCATCTATCTAGTTGGTAAAATGTAGTCTTTGTAAATTCTAGCATGTCCAAAGTGAAAGTAATGAGACTGAAAAGTAGTTCTCAGATGTTACATTAATTTGTAAATTTTAACTTGTAGCTCATTAGCTGTAGGGAATTATTTAGTACTTACCACACAGTATCATGTTTATATTTTGAGGTTGCTGGATTCTTTATGATTCTGGTTTCAAATAAAATATTTATACCACTCACATAGGGGCATACATTTCTCTGACCACCTATGACTTACTCCAAAATGTGGTTCTACTACATACTGTGAAATTGGAAAATCTGTTCTGTGTGTGTTCTAATGGATGTAACGGTCATTAAGTATATGAGTCTTCTGACGTTGTAATCAGATGTGATTCAGTCTGTTAAGTATCCATGAAACAACATCTGCTTCACAGAGTGACCTTCTGCTAAAGAATACTTAGCATCTATTAGCCGATCATAGTGCAAATCTGCCTTATTTGAAATGCGCTAAACTAGAGTAGTCTACTGCTGTTCAGCAACTATCTTGTAATAATTTATTGCAGTTAAATAAAGCTTTAAAAAACTCCATTAAATAATTATAGGGATTATATGCATTTTGAAAACCTTTGTGTTCTACTAAAATTACCCATTTAATTTCAGGGTTCGTTTGTTAAAAAAAGCTAAAATCTAAAGGCACATTAGGGGAGCTGTCAGATGCTGTTTCCTGTAGGTGTTAATAAAACCAGATGAAAAAAAATCTGAAACAAATTAAAACCAAAAGCACTTTTGCCATCTGTTGTATATTAATTACAACTTTGTGTATCAAGGGTAAACTTGCTCTTAGAGAATGTCACACTCAACACCGGCTTAATAGAATAATATGCAAATTTTTTAGATGGTGGAGTTATATGCAGTTTTTAATTCTAATTCCTCTACAGTGGATTCCCCAGAAATTTGTACTATATATAAATATGTATGTACACATACATGTTTATAATGTGTTTTCTTTTTTTTTCCAGAGCAACCTGCAAACAATCAAGGCCAGTCTACCTTGCAGCCTTTGCCACCTTCCCATAAGCAGCACTCTGCCCAGCATCATCCATCCATCACTTCTCTCAACAGAAACTCCCTGACCAATAGAAGGAACCAGAGTCCGGCCCCGCCGGCTGCTTTGCCCGCCGAGCTGCAAACCACACCCGAGTCCGTCCAGCTGCAGGACAGCTGGGTCCTTGGCAGTAATGTACCACTGGAAAGCAGGTCAGTCCTGTGCATGAGGCTTTCAATCATCTATACCCAGGACAGCACAACACACCTGCACAGAGAATGCATACTCTCGAGGAGTCAACAGCCATGTTTTTTTTTTAACGTTTATAGTTTTATTTTTACTTTATTTTTTGAGACAGAATCTCACTCTGTCACCCTGGGTAAAATGCCATGGCGTCATAACTCACAGGATCCTCAAGCTCCTGGGCTCAAGCGCTCCTCCTGCCTCAGCCTCCTGAGTAGCTCGGGCTAGAGGTGCCCACCACCACACTGGCTAGTTTTTCTAATAGAAACAGAGTCTCCTCTTGCTCAGGCTGGTCTGGAACTCGTAAAGCTCAAGAAATCCACTTGCCTCGGACTCCCAGAATGTTAGGATTATAGGTGTGAGCCACTGCACCTGGCTACATCTAAAATTTTAAAATAAAGTAGTTCAACCCTTTTCTCACTAAAAGGAGTTTACTATATTCTGTGTTTTGTCTTTTCTAAGGACAGTTTTATATTGTTGACAACCTTTTAGTTGCTGAGTCAGAGAGCCTGCCCATTTTTTCCCACACATTTTGTTTTCTATAAAAGATGAGAAAAAAATACCTTCAGTGAAAACTTTTCCTTACCACTGTTTCCTTATTCACTCATCTGCAAATTACCAGGTATGTGGAGAAAGGGATGGAGTGGTCAAATGTGAGTTCAGTGAACAGGTCTAATATTGATTTGGTTCTAGACTTCTGTACCTTCTGAGATTATAATTCATCCATCATGTCATGAAAACTTAAAACTCAAGGACAAGTCAGATGTCCTTTGTTAAGGACATTTGAGCATCTTGCAACATGAGGGTATGGGACCTACTCTCTAAAGTTCCTTCTAGTGTTATTTGCTAAGACACTTTGTTCTTTCTCAAGAAGAGTTTTATTAGGAAATGTTTCTTTGCAGTGAACTGAAATCTCTATCCCTGAAACGCCCATCCTCTGGGTGTACCTGGAAATATGCAAAACAGATTGACCCTCATATCTATGTATATGATCTTGGTGAGAGGTATCACCATCTTATGGTCCTTCTCTGGATACATATTCGTGTTTCAGTGAGGTTATGACTTAGAGCAAAGGCTGGCTTACAAGTGGTAATCGGCTCATATAAAAGTATAGATTAGTAAAAGCTATTTGGAGCTAATGCATTTGATCATTAAGTTTCTCCTGGTACGTAACATTCCACCTTATATGGACAGAAGCTCAACCATCAGTATCTCGTTTAAATTACATTTCATACCCACAGAGTGTCTTCTGTTGCCAGCTTTGCAGGAGGGTTCCCCTGATATTTCTGTTAGTCTTCCTTTCTTCCCTGCCCTAATCTCCCATTAGGCTCAAAGGAAAAGAATCAGCAGCATATAAAAGCTAGAAAATAGAGGACTCTGGATCCTTTTGAGATACTACTCCCCAAATGCCTAGCACTAACTTCAGCATTTAAATTAGCTGCTGGATGAAGAAACTGTCTCAGGCTGAAGAAATTGCTATTTATTGCCTTAGATATATCATCTAAACGAATTCTGCCCTAGGGATGAGCTGGCAAGAGGTCCTCACAGCTAGCGCTCAACAGTCAAAATCTTTCTTTTCTTTTGCTCTTGGCCTAAGAACAAGGTTCCAAAGAACTCCTCTTGTTGTCTGTAGTGTCCACCAAGAGCAGTTGAGTTTTATTGTTTATTTTGTATTATTCAGCATTCTTCTCAGAAAAATTAGAAGTGGAAAAGTAGACAAACAGCGGATTTCTCTCCACTTAAGACAGAGTCATGCATACAGATTTCTTTTTTTCAACATTAGCACGAAGCTAAATTTACCTGGTGTAAATTAATTAGCACACATTGAACAACTAATCAACACTGATTCACTATTGTCATTTGGAAAAATTTTATTAGGAAAAAAGTAATTTTCCAGTTGAGTCATCAAATTCAGAATGGATAATTACATTGTAGTTCACAATAATTGCTTTGACAAATATTTATGAAATACGTCACATTAAATCATCAGAAATTTATTTAATTTCGGTGATGTTATGTAGAACAAAAGCCTCAAAACCTGTCAGTGGGATAGTTAGTTGTTAGCATTCCCTGAAGCTGTATCTTATAGTGAAGAGATTTGGAGTAATTTTTTTTTTTTGGCAACACAATGTCACTTAATAGCCATGGATAAGAGTGCAGTGGCATCATAGCTCACAGCAGCTTCAAACTCCTGGGCTCATGCGGTTATCCTCCTGCTTCAGCCTCTCGAGTAACTGGGAATACAGTTCCCACAGATGCCTACCACAACACCTGCTAGTTTTTTTATTTTTAGTAGAGATGGGGTCTCACTCTTGCTCAGGTTGGTCTCAAACTCCTAAGCTCAAGCGATCCACCCACCTTGACCTCCCAGAGTGCTGGGATTATAGGAGTTATCCACTGCAGCTGACCTGATGTGGAATAATTTTGAGAAAGATAAGCTGTCTTCTTTTTCTTCCTCATACTGCAATAACAAATCTTCTTCCTCATACTGCAATAACAAATTTTCCTTGATGGGAGATTCCAGAAAGAACATACTTGGTTAGAAGAAAATCCACTGTAGCTATAGTTGAAATTATAGCAGATATCTCTATATTCAGGCCACGAAAGAAATCATTCCTAATGTGAGAAGCTACTGCATTTCTTCCATTTCAGAGTAATACCATCAATGAACTATGAATGAGCTGCCATTATATGGTTTCATGAATTAACATGGGAAGAAAATCAACTCAATTATACGATCTCACCATCAGCTATAAAGAATAATGAATCTAAAAACTGTATCCTGCTAAAAGATTTTAATATGAAACACAGATTTCTTGTTTTCTTGTTACCCAGTATTCCCATCTTAGACTGCTGCTAATCAGAAGAAAGTGTGTGTCGCCCCGCAGGTGCCCCAGCCGCCTGCACGGTGCTGTGCAGGTCCAACACAGCGCTGCTGCGGTTTCTCTAATAGTCTCACCTGGGTGGAACTCGGGAGGTGAAGAACTAGTCTTACTTAACATTGATTTTTTCCTTTTTTAGTTAAGCTTCCCTATTGAGTATGATTCTCAGGCTCAGTGTCAGCTGTATTAACAACCTTATCCAGACTTGTGTCTGCCTTCAGCAGTTCTTTTTTTAATCTAGTGTATAGTTTCATCCTTGGCAGTTATCTCAATTATACGGCATCCAGTCATTTTACTAATTCTCACTTTCCTGAAACTGTCAGAAAAGGTCATGAGCTATAAAGTACAAAATTCAGTTACGTGTAAATAAGAATCGAGATTTTTTTTGTCTCCTCCCTTTTCTCTGTTATAATTGATAACAGTTGGTTGCAAAATGGTTTGTAATAATCCATAACAATCTCAGTAATTTGTAGACTTGCAGTTTATCTGAATTGGTAGCGATAAAAGGTTTTGTACCTTGTCTTGTTTGTGTGTTTTAATATAGCTTTCATTTTGATTTACTAGAGAGCATTTTTTTCCATCGGTTTCTTGCTTCTATAAAAATATTTACTTCCTTTCTCTAATAACTTTAATATTTGCTCCTACCCAAGACAATCAGTATTATTGTGGATTGTACATTTCTAATCAGTAAACAGAGTAGCTCTGTTCTACGTAGTATAATCTTCTCTGACTTTCAGATCTCCTAGATTCTAATCAAGAGCCAATAAGTATTTGTAGTTTATAAGCATATTCTTATTACCTCATTATTTCCTATTAACAACAATCAGTGCCTGTGTACATGTATAATACTAAGTACTTAAAATTTTCTTTGGGTTTTTGTTTTGTTTTGTTTTGTTTTAAACAGTTTCACTCTGTCTCCCAGGGTACTGTGCTTTGGTGTCGTAGCTCACAGCAACCTCAAATTCTTAGGCTCAAGTGCTAATCCTCCTGTCTCAGCCTTCCGAGTAGCCAGGACTATCAGTGCCTTAGCTTAGCTATTTTTTATAGTTTTAGTATAGACAGTCTCACTCTTGCTCAGGCTGGTCTCGAACTTCAGAGCTGAAAGAATCCTCCCACCTTGTCCTCCCAGAGTTCTGGCATTACAGATGTGAGCCACTACACCCAGCCACTTACATTTTTATTGGAAATTGCTTCTCCTTGAGTATTTCTTAGACTTCAGATCATTTCATTTTTAGTGCACTTGATACCTTGCCCTTTGTGTATTTCCTACTTCTGCTGCCTCAGTGCATCAGCATAGCTGCTGCAGCAGTACAGAGCAGCTCAGACTTTAACCCTGCAGTGTAGGAGCCCTCACTGAGGACCTTTGACCTTCAGCAACTATAAAGTGAATCTCCTACAAGTTCTTCATTTCCCTATGTAATTTAAGCAGTTTAATAGTAACCCATTACATGTTAACCAATGGTTCATTTGTAGCCACTTAATAAAAGATACATTGAAGTCTAGTTTTATTATGAAGCCTATTTTGGCCTTGATAGTTTGTTAGTTATGTTCCCACAGCTTTTTACCTTCCATTCAGGTCAGTAATGCTTTGCTAATTATTAATGTATGAAATTGTACATTAAATTACCTCTTAATTAGTGCATTTTCTATTTTAACATAGAGACATTCTGGGCTCCTTTAATATAGGTCAATTGTTACATTAAAAGAAATAGAATACCCAAACAGAAGTATTGCTTACTAAACTAAGTTAAAACATCTAAACTTTTTACCTTTTTTAATCTTTTCTTTAAAATAGTTCCAGCAATAGGTATGACAATCATACAAACACCAGGCCTCAGTCAACCTTGCCTTCAATAAGTTCTGTAGGCTGCATCCTACACATGGGTCTTTTGGCACTAGGGGAAAACTTTCCTAGTTGGGGAAATAGAAAAAACTATTCTGAAATGTATGTGACACCTGAAAGGAGCACCAAATGGCCAAAACAGTCTAAAGAATAAAGACAAATCAGGACACCTCCTTCTTCTTGATTTCAAAACCTATTACAAAGCTATAATAATTTCAACAATGTGGTGCATTAGTGATAATCAACTACTTTTAGCAGGGTAGTAAGTAGTAAGATCATCTGTAGTTAAAGATAGAGCTTTAAAATATGCCTGGGAAGAAAGCCCATTAATTTAAATGGACTGACTGATGCCACATCCTTTTGTGAAAGAAAGCTTGAGGAGACCTATGGGGAAAGAAAATATCATAGACACAGTCTTAAAGTATCACAAGAATGGGAAAGTGTCCAGTGTACTCGATACTAATATGAAGCCAGTAGACGATCTAATACACACTCATACAAGAGAAAAACTCAATTCAAGAGGGGAGGGGAAGAAGGGAGGAGAAGGGTTGGTGAGCTCCCACCTACTGGGCACAGTGTAAGGATACATGGCACACCTCCTGGGTGGGGGACACAACTACAACTTACCTAACAAATGCAAACATTATAACCCAGTTGTTTGTACCCTCATATTAATCTGAAATTTCAAAAAAGAAATTGGAATAAGAATATGTAAAAAGATCTAAGATTACTGAACACAATTTTCAAAACTGCACTTGACCTAAGCTAAGAAATTCTTAATCTTTGAAAGATTTGAAAACAAAACAAAACACAGTAAACTTACCTAAAAGTATGTATTAATGAATAATGAAATCAGTTGTATTCTAGGTCCCTTGAAATAATTTACCTTTCATAATTTATAGTATTTCTTAAAAGACTAATAAAGGGGTGTAGTGTGTTTGTAAGAGTAATAGGAAGAAAGGAGAGGTGGGAAATAAGGGTGTACAGGAATTTGCTACATAGTGTTTATATTTATGGTATATTTCAAGTTGTGGCTTAAAACTTTGTGTCCATAAAAGGAGGATGAATGAGGAAACTATTGTAGGCCTGATTCAGTTCCTAAGCTCTGTGCTGACCATATAATTTGTGAGCAAACCCAGGATACTTCAAGAGTGAAAGGGGCAGTACGAACAGTTAAGTGGAACTACAATAAACTGAGGCTGTCTTGGGCAAAGAGGGACATGTGATTATTATAGTAAGTTTTATTCCCAAGAATAAATTTAATTTTTAGGCCCAAATTGGCCTATACCTAAGGTAAATAAAAATAAGAAATCAGCTTGGTGCCCAGTAGCTCCGTGAGTAGGGTGCCAGTTACATACATGAAAGCTGGCGGGTTCAAGCCTGTCGTGGGCCTGGTAAACAACAATAACAACTGCAACCAATAAGTAGCTAGGCGGTGCAGTAGGCGCCTGTAGTCACAGTTACTTGGAAGACTGAGGCAAGAGAATCACTTAAGCCTAAGAGTTTGAGATTGCTGTGAGCTGTGATGCCACAGCACTCTACCTAAGGTGACATAGTGAAACTCTATCTCAAAAAAAAAATAAAAATAAGAAATCAAAGGAGAGGGGCAGCCTTTGGGTGAATACAGGTGACATTCCAGGCTTGAGCTTTTCTAGTTTCTGTTGCCAACTAGCAGCCAGTATCTAACCTTTTATTGACCCCCTTCACAGAAAAAGCCTCTGTTGTCCTCCAGAATACGTAGCTCCTGAATTTTCTTTTTCTTAAGATATGGGGTCTCACTTTTGCTCAGGCTGGTATTGAGCACCCGAGCTCAGGCAATCCTCCTGCCTTGGCCTCCAGAGTGCTAGGATTACAGGTGTGAGCCACTATGCTTAGACTGTAGCTCCTAAATTCCTGTGTAAGATATTTGTCTTCATTTCCTTCTGGCATTATTAAGAAGATAACAAGAACATAGATTTGTATGCAGCATATTGAATGACATTTTATTCAAGAAGTTCTATTCTGTTTGTAGAATACTAGATTTAAGAAAAATGTGTATCCATAAGAAAGTAAAAAGATTGTAAAATTTGGTCCTGAATTTACTCAAAGTTCCATGCATCTCTCCAGCATTATAATTGTGTTTCCAAAACCATTCTCTGATGTAGAAGTACAGGCCTTACTCTAAGAAAGTTTGAGTTAGAGATTCAAAGATGGTTACTAAGAAAGCAAAAATATGAATTTTTTAAATGTAAGATTATTATTAACCACTTATAATGCTAACTTCAACTTTCTTGTTTAGCAGGCATCATTCAGATAGTTAAAATGAGCAGGTAGGCCACAAGCTGATAGTAGCTTAAACATGAAAGTCATTCTTAGGATTCAATATGGATATATATTCTAACTAAAATATGGTAAGTATAGTACAGGTGCAACACACTTCAGCATCATGAAAAGAGCGAGCATATGCTTTGGAGTCAGATAGATTTGGTTTGTAATACTAGATAAAACCATTTTAACTGTGTAGTTATTTACAAATTATTTAAATCTGAGGTCAATTTCCTATGCAATAATATCTGTTCAAAATAATGTTTGCAAATGTTAAATGAAATAATGTAAATAAAGCAACTAGGTGCTCCAAAAGTGTCTTTAAAATATTGACCAAATAATAGCAACAACAATTGTTTAGAGTAAAAGCTGTTTGGTTAACAATAAGCATCTTAGAATGGTACCGGCAAAACTTACTAAATGCAGAATACAAATGTCTTCATACAATAACTAAGAAAATGCCATGAAGGGTATGTTAAATAGTTTGATGAAAACAGTTCAGATTGTATATGAAACCAGCACATTGTACCCCTTGATTGCACTAATGTACACAGCTAAGATTTAATTAAAAAAAAAAAAACAATTAGACAAATACTTTTTTATCATCAAGTAGCTCTCTTCTGTCCAAACAATAAGAAAAGTACTTCTCTTACCTGGTATGCCTATGTCTAATTTTATCTTTCTGTGTTAGGATGGCAATGCATAAAAATTAAACAGTGATTAATTTTAGCAGAATAAAATCTCTTGGTTAATTCTCCCTATTTTTGTCACTTAAAAAAATAGGTGAATTTCCTAGATAGGAAACCCAAGTCTGTTAGTTTTATTCTTTAGAAGAAAAAAAAACAGTCTTCAAATAATAACGAAAGGCAACTATTCATATCTTTGAAACATTTAATTAACTAAAGTAATAAATGTTTGGAAAGAATCAATAAAAGCCTTAATGGATGCTTTGTCTTCACATCAGTCAGACGTATGGCCTCAGTTTTATAGAAGCTTTGGAGTCTTTTGTGTGCAAGAAGGTGGCTGTACAATAGATTTGGAGCCTTACTTTGTTTAACTGGAGTGAACCAGTTTCTTTTTAATAGCAATTAAGATACCAAGAAAGTATGCATTAATTATTTGCCATAGGCTATAAATGATATTTGAAAGCATAATTTCAATAAATTACAAACACTGTATACTCTGATAATGTTAGGTCTTTGATAGCCAGCAATCTGTATAAAGTTATTCATATCTCATAATCTTAATTTTCATAGTACCTAGGGAAATAAATTTTGTTTTGTTTTGAAACAGAGTCTTGCTCTGTCGCCCTGCATAGAGTGCTGTGGCGTCATCACTCATATCAACCTCAAACTCTTGAACTCAGGCGATCCTCCTGCTTCAGCCTTCCAAGTAGCTGGCACTATAGGCACCGACCACAATGCCCATCTAGTTTTCGTATTTTTAGCAGAGACAAGGTCTCACTTTTGCTCAGTCTGGTCTCGAACTCCTGAGGTCAAGGGATCCCCCTACCTCAGCCTCCCAGAGTGCTAGGATATCAGGCATGAGCCACTGCGTCTGGCAACAGATTCTTAATTTAACACATTTCTGGTCTCTGATCTGAATGCAAATATCAGGGGAAAGGTCCCTGTGATCAGGGAGCTAACCATTAATGTGCAGAGTTGACGTTCATACATCAGTAGACACTTATATAAGTTTTGGGGCCAAAAAGACCCAGCTTTGCTCCTGTATAACCTTTGACAAATCAATCTCAGTTTTCTCATCTTAAAAAAGTAGGTGTTATAATACAAACACATGCACATTCTGTGAAAATTCTGCAAAGTTTAAATTCAATAGCATTTTCTTGGCGTGTGTAAGTAGATGTTCAGTAAGCTTTATTTAAGCCCCCTTTCACTGTTGGATTGTTTTCTGTCATCTACTTTTTCACCATCACTTACACATCAGATTGATATTTGACTACGATCCCTTCAACACCTCTTATAACTGGAAACTCTTTTATTCTTCATAAACTTAACATCTATACCTGAAATTTGTGTATTTATGTGGCTCACAAGTTTGTAGAAAGGATTCTGCTAAACAATTTTAAGCATAGCTGGCCATCAGTTATTAAAGGAATTAATAATAGATGAAGTCTGGTCCAAATAACACATAGGAATTTTAATGTTGTTTTTCATTTCCATTTTAATATTAATATATTTAGTATGTGATAACTGCCAACAGTAGAAATAATTAATATATTAAATCATGGAAGAAAATATATAATATAGATTTATGTACATGATGTCATGGTTAACTCCATTGCAATAACTAAAAAAAAAATAATAAACTCTTTTAAGCTATTTTAGCTTTTGTAATAATGGTAGAATTTTTTTACATGTTTAATATTAATTCATTTCTTAACATTCCCAACAAAATCTGTAACATGGTTTTGGTGCTTGGTTATAAACCTAAGTTAAGATAAATCATATTTTGCTTATTTTGAAGAAATACTTTGCTTCATATTTCCTGTTCATTCTATGTGACTGTGGTTACACTTAAATCCTATCATATAGGATTTTTCAGAGATTAGTTAACACAGAATGCTGTAATTACCCCCCACAAGTGTTTTCATATTCAGTATAATTATAAATTGATACTGGGTCAGTTGCTAAAATGTATAATTATTAATATATTCATGTTATACATTTTTATGTAAAATACTAAAAATAGTTTTTGTTTCAGGCCTTTTTTTTGTGAAATTACTAACAGTTCATATTAATTCAGGTAGCAGCGGTGAAATGTATCTTGTTTCTAAGCTTTTCACTTAAGACACTTTTCTTGCTGAGATCACCTCCTAGTGTGAAAGTTTTCCAAAGAAAATAGCACATCAATTCAAAAGTGTAATAGATTTGCGACCACAACATGCTATCAGCATGAAGAATGCTTTATTAGTCTCACTAACTCACTGAGTCACAGCTAGAATCATTCCATATTTGTTCTTTTGTTTTCAATCAAAACATATAATTTATATTCTTGTTGATTGCTTACTTGGGGCACGTTTAATTTTCTTACTTGAAATAATTTTCTTTAGGATGCATACCATAATTAATTTCAGGTAGTAATAAAAGAAGAAGCACTTTAGTCAGAGTCTAGATTGTTTTCTTTTTGTAATTGTGTAATATGTTAGTGACTATAAAAGATTTATAATCAAATTTATTATAATACCTTTATATTAGAAGCAGAATAATCAATTCATCTTGAACAAGTCCTGTATAATTCCTAGAAAATTTACACACACCTACATGTGCCCACAAGGACTGTTCCTAGAATCATCCTTTTAAAAAAATAATAGATAAAATTATAAAAATACAAAGAACAAAGTTGAGTTTTAGTTAATTAGTGACTCATTATTTGTGTGTTTTCTTAGATCTTAGTTGTTTCATTGTTTTAGTCAAGGCTTGAGACAAGCCTTTTTAGTTTTAGTTCTCATTTCTGCATTTTCCTTGTCGGTTATAGCTTTGGCTCATGCCTGTAATCCCACCATTTTGGTAGGCCAAAGTGGGTGGATCACCTGAGCTCAGGAATTGGAGACCAGCCTGAGCAAGAGCCAGACCCCATCTCTAAATATAGCTGGGCGTTATGGCAGGCACCTGCAGTCCCAGCTACTTGGGAAGCTGAGGTGAGAGCATCACTCGGGCCCAAGAGTTTGAGGTTGCTGTGAGCCATGACGCCATGACACTCCACCAAGGACAACACTGTCTTAAAGACAACCCAAAAACATATCAATTAAAACTTGTCCTCCTAGGGTGGCGCCTGTGGTTCAAAGGAGTAGGGCACCAGCCCCATATACCAGAGGTAGCGGGTTCAAACCCAGTCCCGGCCAAAAACTGAAAAAAACAAAAACTTGTCCTCCTAATAATACTTTTCTAATAATACTTTTTACTTTCCTTATAACAGGTAAGAACTTTTGAGGTGGTTCAGCTCACACCCATAAAAGCATGTTGTAAAATAATGTTTTCCTTCATCCCTTAAAAATTTTCTCCTTAACTATTCTAGTAAGAATTCAGGGTGGGATATTTTTTTCAGCTGTAATGGTATTCTGTTCCTCCTGAATGTCAGTAAGAGACTTTTTTCTATCATGTTGTTCTGTAGATCAGAAGCTGCCACTGCTATCACCTTTGTCAAGGTGTGGTGGTGCCTCTACTATGACCAATATTTGGAGTGTCACCTTCATTGTCACTACTTTGTCCTCATCAGTTTCAAAGAAGACAAAAAATTAGGGAGATGGCACAGTAAGCAGGAAAAAATTACTTTTTTCTTCTCGAAACAGAAAATATGTAAAGGAAAGGAGATTATTTGTGGTGTTTGTGTGTGTGCATGCACACTGAATTTATTTAAATATTTAGAATTGATGACAAGATGTAGAAGCAACCCAGTGCCCATCAGCCCATGCAAGGATTAACAAACTGGCATGTGTCCACCACGGAGCACTATTCAGCCATAAGAAAAGATGGGGACTTCACATCTTTTGTGTTTACCTGGATGGAGTTGAAATACATTCTTCTTAGTAAAGTACCTGAAGAATATAAAAATATGTATCCAATGTGCCCAATAGTAATACGAAACCAATAAATAAATAACTACATGCTTGCAGGAAAGAAAAACAGGAGTATATTCTAGTGAGGTGGAAGGGAGAGTGATTGTGCAAGTAAGATGAGAACCCACCAGTGTGAGGGTGTTCAGCACAGCCCTTGTGTGAAGGGCTGAACTACAACTTGAACTTTATGTTAAAAACAAAAACAATGCAACAATCATTTGATATCTTCATATTGATCTGCAAATTTTTTTTTTAAAAGTAAGAAAGAAACAGTCTAGGTTTTCAAGGTAAATTATCAATTGCTTTTTAAGTAGGAAAAAACTGATCAGTTAGGGAAAATACTGACATATCTTTATAGTAGAATGAAATAGAAGTCTCAAATCTTATTTGATGTGATAGAAAACATGGAAATCTTGAATGTTATTTGATGTAATAGAAATTAAAAATCTTTATGGAACAAAAAATTTAGTGTTGAGATTTCCAGAAGAGTTTCTGCTAGTAGATAAAGAGAATAATTCGAGGTGGCTCTTCTTTTTAGAAATTTGAATACAGGTAATAAATAGAAAACTTTTAGGAGAAAAATGAATCTATAAGAACAACCCCAACCAGAAAGGTTAAGATTAGAGAGCATTATCTGTAGTTTAAGTCAGGAAACATTTTGGGGAGCTGTAAATGCCCCAGGTGAACCATAGCTAGACTTAGATGTGGGTCAGATTCCGAGTGTTGAGTCGAAGGAGGAAAGGAAAGAGAATCCCCCTAATGGAGGCCCTCATGAAGTAAGACACTGTGGTGGTCAATATTTTAGAAGCAAATAGAAATGCAGATACTATGGGACACAAAGACAGACATACTAGGACAACAAGGTACAGGCACCATAGGACACCCAGGGATAGACACTACAGGACACAAAAAGAAGCCAAAGAGAGTAGATGCTGGTGTCTCATTTGGACATACAGGCCAATAAACACGGTAGGTACCTGAAGGAAGTTGCAGTGACATTAGAAGGGATGAGGGAACTGGTTAGGGAAAACTTAACTGATAGGTGAAATTGAAAGAGAAAAGTAAGAAAAGAGGATGTTAAAAGCAAAAATACTAAGATGACAAGACGATGAAATGTTGAAGCCGTCTGACTCGAGTCAGATGGATAGAGCTCTGTACTGTTCGGTTCCACTTGTTCTAAATACACTACTTGTAGTGAGTTACCCATAGTGACCTTCTGAGCAGGAGTCTTTGGATTAATCTTCTGATTCAGTGTACAATCTTGATGGGAATCTTTAACTTAAAACTTAAGCTAAGAAAATAATATGCTAATACCTTAGGGCAGTGGTTCCTGGGTCAGCCCCGTCAGTGGCTGGGGTTTCACCCCAGACCTGCTGTGTTTTATCAGGCCCTCTGGAGATGCTGATGGAAGCTAAAGCTTGAAACCCTCTGCTTTCGTGTGTAGGAACCGTCTCTGATAAACCCCTGGCTCACATTGCTGCTTAAGTTCACAAACCCTGCTAAAACCTGTTGTTTCCTATTAGTGTGGTCAAACCATTTACATGTAAGAGGCAGGTAACTGCGGTGCCTTGTTCAGGTTGGTGCAGACACTAATGTGAGTGGGCTTCTCCCTGAAAGTTCACGGCATCCTCTGCAGTGTCTTCATAAACAGAGCTTCTGAGGGTCAGCATTTTCTGCTGATGGAGATTTCTTTCCAAATAGCTGGGCATTTGAGCACAGTGAGTAATTGTACTGGATATGTACTGAGAATTAGATGTCAAAAGGTAAAGAAAACTGAGGGGAACCCAGCCTAGAATAGAAATGGGCAATTTTATATACAGGCTTTCTTTAGTTTTCTGTTTAATAGGTGCTAGAAGTTGTGCATGTCATTTCAGCATTATTTAAAGCACTTCTTTTAAATATACTGCTTTTCCAGCTTGTAAATTCATTATAAATGTACTGCTAAACATACCTTTAACAAATAACCAGTTAGTTTGGGGCTTAAAATTCTGAATTTGATCGTGAACATTCTGAAGACTCTGATAAGCACAGCTTTTAAGTGTTTAAAAGGCTTGGGTAGGGCGGCGCCTGTAGCTCAGCCAGTAGGGCGCCGGCCTCATATACTGAGGGTGGTAGGTTCAAACCCGGCTCCGGCCAAACCACAAAACAAAATAAATAAATAGCCGGGCATTGTGGTGGGCACCTGTAGTCCCAGCTACTCGGGAGGCTGAGGCAGGAGAATCACCTAAGCCCAGGAGTTGGAGGTTGCTGTGAGCTGTGTGATGCCACTGTACTCCACTGAGGGCAATAAAGTGAGACTCTGTCTTTACAAAAAAAAAAAAGGCTTGGGTATTACCTTTCAGGTGCATCATTTGTTTCTCATACATATTGACAAAGATTCTGGCCTGTTTTACTTTCTGTGGTATTTAATAAATTTACTCTTTAAATTATAGACTACAAGTAACTGAGTGATAATAGACCATATGGACAGCAGCACACAATAACAATTAAAAGTTACGTATTTAACAATTTTTAAAAATATCTTAAGAGGAACCGTAAGCAAACCGTCCCTTGTCTTGGCATCACTAAGTGACTAAAACTATTTTGAACTCAGTAGTTAGTTTCAGCCTTTATATATTCCCAGGTAAATTTAATCCACAAGTGTGTGATTCATTTGCCTCAGATCCGAAAATGTCATTTTGGAAAAGTCGTTTGATGTTGAGGAAATCTTGTGAGACCTTTAATAAGCCTCTGAAGTCCAGAAAGTTATTTTTTGCCAGAAGAAAAGGAACCTGTGCCTTAAAATTTCCTTTGCTAGTAGGTGAGAGCTTTGGGTGTTGAAAAGGTCATAAATTTGGTCAAATATAGCTGGTCTTCCTTCTCATTGGCACATTGGTTTTAAAATCAGAGCATCTAATTTGAAGAAAGCAATCTATATTCTAGGTAACTTCTAATTGCTGTGTCTGCATATGTCTATAGAAAGCGGGACAGCAAGACATTTAAATAGTTCACATTTGGTTTAAGGTAAGACTTTCATTGTGCAACGAAGAATGTAAGAGGAGGAAGGAAACATCGATGTTTCCGTGCAGTGGTCCTTTCTCTCTGTAAGATAGATAATAATGGATGTTATTAAACAACAGAAATATTTTATGTTTCTATTTGTCACTAATAAATAGAGTGACGTAGGGCCAGAAGCAGAATGCTAACTACTATGCTATCTCTATTGTAATTGTTGCTCTGTTAATTTCTAAAAAGGTTTCTAATTCTGTATAAAGGACTCAAAAAAACAGTTTTCTTTTAAAGATAACCACTCACAATGTTAATCTGAGTAAAATTTCATTCAGTAGTTGCTTATTTTCTTCCTGACTTTTATTTCCTGTCCTAATATTCCATTGAGGAAATGACTCAAACCATGTTGAATATAAATATAATGCTATAACATATTTTCCAGGGATGCATTTCTTTTGGGTCCCTATAACTTTTTTTTTTTTTTTTTTGAGACAGAGTCTCTCTCTGTTACCCTGCATAGAGTGCTGTGGTGTCATTATAGCTCACAGCAGCCTCAAGCTCTAGGCCTTAGGGCATCCTTCTGCCTCAGTCTCCCCTGAGTAGCTGAGCCCCTATAATTTCCAACTTATTAAACCATGTCTTTGATATTACAGGTAACATGATTATAATTAAGCCCTTCAACTAAGTACTTGTATTAACCCATCTTCTGTCTTTTCTTAGTGATTCTTATAAGCTTATAAATTATTCTCACATTTAATTTTATTAGGATCTTTTTAAGTGAGCACTAATACATTGATATTATATATTATTACAATATAGAAAAACACATTTACTCCAAAAAATCTGATTATTTCACCACCGAAAATCTTACTACGGTACATTTTGCAGTTATTACTTTAAAAAACAAAATTAGTAAAAAGTGAAGAGACTCTGGGGAACAAAGCATACCTGGGGTAAGAGATGCTGGGTACACATTTTAACAAAGCAAATCAGAAGCATTTGTAATTGGCCTGGGATAGGAGTAGGCAGAGGTTATGACAGACATGGAGAGGTAATTCAGTACACAGTGCAGGCTTGATATTTAAAACATGACATTTCATTTAAGAGCAGAAGAAGATTGGAAATGGAATGTTACTTTTGCATCTTTTCTATCTATTCCAAATAGAGAGGAGGAAGGAGGAAGTTGATGTATAAGAACAAAGAACTTCTCTACTAGCAAAAAAGAAAAAATATTAAAGCTGTGAAGGAATGAATTCAGGATTCTCTGACAAGTTGAACACAGGGAGGGTAAGCAGGCAGGAAAGGAGAGTAATTGTTACCCAGTGCTGCGCCGGTCAGAGCAGCCGAAGGCATAGAGTTGCTTAGCACTGATGAGAAGGCAGGGATGGGGGCAGCAAAAGGATGAGGAAATTCAGCCTTTGTCTTTACTAATACTATGGTGTCCATGACCCACATTATGGAACCTTGGACAGGTGACCACACCAAGAGGCTGCACCAAATTGGAAACATACAGAAGTGGTCTGTGTAAAGAACCAGGCCTGTCCAGTCTGAGCTTTTTCATTTATTTCAGATTAATATAAGGGTGCATATGATTAAGTTACATTGTTTGCAGTTGTTAGGTCCAGTCCAAGTGGTAGCTGAACTGTTCACTGAGGAAATATGCCATGTCCCCTACATTGTGCCCAGTAGGTGAGATCTTATCAAACCCCATTCCTCCTCCCACCTTCCCACTCCCGTTCCCCCCTTCCTTGAATTTAAATGTGTTTTTCCCTCATATGGGCCTGTGGTTGCTCATCTACTAGTTTCATATTAGGATTGAGTACACTGGATACTTGCTTTTCCATTCTTGTGATACTTTACAAAAATGTGTTTCAACTCCATTCAGGTAAACACAAAAGAATGTAAAGTCTCTGGATAGTATTCCACGGTATACACATATCACAGTATTAATCCATTCCTGGGTTGGTAGACCCTTAGGCTTTTTCCACATCTTGGCAGTTGTGAATCAAGCTGCTGTGAACGTTTGAGTACAAATGTCTTTTTTGGTAAAATGATTTTTCTCTTCTGGGTAGATGCCTAGTATTGGGATTGCAGGATCAAATAAAAGGTCTATTTTGAGTTTACTAAGGATGTTCCAGACTTCTTTCCAAAGAGACTGTATTAGTTTACAGTTCCCTCAACACTGTAAGAGTGTTCCCTTCTCTCCACATCTGCCCCAGCATCTGCAGCCTTGGGACTTTGTAACATGGGTTATTCTCACTGGGGTTAGGTGATATCTCAGGGAGATTATAATTTGCTTTTCACTGATGATTAGGGACAATGAGCATTTTTCTTATGTTTGTTGGCCATTCGTGTCTTCTTCAGAGAAGGTTCTGTTCGTGTATCTTGCCTAGTGGTAGATGGGATTGTTTGCTCTTTTTCTGTTGATTAATTTGAGTTTTCTGTAGAGTCTAGTTATCAACCCTTTGTCAGATTGGTAACATAGAGGCTGTATTCGTTTGTAGTCCCACCATATGGAAGTGTTCCCTTCTCTCCTTACCCACACCAGCATCTGCATCAGAGAAATACCAATCAAAGCCACTTTGAGTTATCTCCTACCCCCAGTGGCAATAGCCCATATCACAAAGTCTCAAAGCATGTCCAGTCTATGAAAATTAGGTCAGCGGAAGGCTATGGTCAGTGTAGGGAGGTGGTCAACTATGGAGGTTCTACTGAATGAGCTAGAGCAGAGGCCGAAATGAAAAGGTTGGAGTTAAAGCAGATCAGCAAAGAAACAAATCTTTCAACTTAGAAAGACTAAAGAGCAACTGTTGCTTGTGCTTAATAACGACCTTTCGCATTTTGCTATGGCTGGTCCTCAGCGCTACAGGGTGATGAAGTGGGGCTGTGCCACGGTCCTTGCTTGTTGGTGTGGTTGTTAAATAGCATACCCCTCAAGATTCCAGAACCACAAAGCAAGCATGCGGTGTTCAGTGACCCTTGGCACCGGCTGTCTTTTGGCTTTGAAATGGATTTTCCTCATCTCAGTCTCTGATAGTTGCCCTTCAAGTGTGCCCCTCTAGTTCAGCGCCAGAGTGAAAAACAGTGGCACAAATAGCCCAGGAGCCAGAGGCAGGCACCAAGCAGGGCGTCATTAGCAACATCAGAACAAAAGGTGCACTCTGTGTTACAGAAGCTGCTGCAGCTTTACTGTGGATACAGCAGGGAATATTCCCACAGGCTCACTTTTTTCATGCCCAAATATGGTCTGAGAAGTAAAGAAAATTTCTGCCTTTATTCTACAAACCTCATGTGGATGCCAGGTCAAAACCATATGTTTTTGATAGTAATTTGTGGAGAATTTTTGTACATGAGAAGCATATTCCCAAAGCTGTAGGACTTGGCAAGAGTCACAGGACGGGGGAGAGAGAATAATGACACACAGAAATGTGTGCTTTCTGCAGAATTAGGTGATAAGTACTTTTCTTGTGTACTTTTCATGAGGCTGAGTTATAGTGCTCGTTTATCTCTACATTAAATATTTGTGGACTTCTAAACGGAAAGTTAGTATGTGTTGGACCTTGAGAGAGATAAAAAGGAGTCCTGGGTTTAAAGGTACACATTAATCACAATATACGCTTTGTCCTGTTTTATATATTGCCATGGAAGGCGCATTGTTGACCTTGGAAAGGTTTCCTGTGTGAACCCCAAAACTAACGGAGTTCTACAAAACATTTTTTGCTATAGAAAATATGCTGACGTAGACCTTGCCTACTATGTCTAAGAGATTTTTACATCTATATTTTGAGGACTGATTTTATTGGAAAGACCTAGTCCCTCACACAGATGACACCCTTTGTTTGTAAACCATGTCAAAATACATCAGTCTGAACAATCGTTACTCTAATTATTTGTTGGATATAGAAAGCCATCTGAATATACTGAAGACCAAAGATTTGAACACCTAGATCCCTGGTCCTTTGGCGCCTCTCGCTAGTCTTTATAACCTTTCCCTACTTACTTTGAATACATATCACCAAGGCCCAAGCTAATTCCCTTCAGACATAGGTAGGCAGAGGGGAGGAAAGGAGCTTCTGAGATACAAAGTCAGTGGACAGAACAATTCTGTTTTTTCTTATAGCAGCAAAAGTACATTTATGTGTGAAATAAATTGGAAGCTCAAGGGGAGGTTTTCAGTTCCACTATTAGTGAATAGTGTATCTTAGAATATTAAATCTTAGTTTTCAAAAATATCTCAAACTCGCATTTTCCACCTAAAATAATAATCATATAGCCACTTAAGCCTAGTTCTTAAAGGAATTCCAGAATCACCAATCACGTCATATATTGACATATCAAATGAGGGGAGGGAGTTGTTTTGTTTTAAGAAACAGTCTCACTCTCTCCCTGAATAGAGTGCTGAGGTGTCATGGCTCACAGCAACCTCAAACTGTTGGGGGTCAAGTGATCCCCCTTGCCTCAGCCTCCTGAGGAGCTGGGACTATAGGTGGCTGCTAGTTTTTCTATTTTTTTTTTTTTTTTTTTAGTAGAGATGGGGGTCTCACTCTTCCTCGGACTGATCTTAAACTCCTGAGCTCAAGGGATCCTCTCACCTCTGCCTCCCAGAGTGCTGGGATTATAGATGTGAGCACTCATGTCTCAAATTGTGGAATGGAAATGGGTATCTAGTTTTGAAGTAAGCATCTGTCAAAATCATCGTCCTGATCCCATGTTTCTAGTGTTGCGACTGAGGTCAGAATCTTTGGAGTCCCATAGGGTCAGGTTCAGTTCCCATTTCCCATTGGTAAAGTGACTTAACCCACTTTTAGTCAAGCTGCAACACATTTTCCAGGAGTGCTTTCCATTTTGGTCCGTGTAATTTCCAACTTTCATTTACTTATTTTTACTTTATGTACTTTATAATGTTGTGTATTTATTAGATGTGGCTTTTTGGCAAAGGCACTTCACTTTTACGAGGCTCACTTTCCTCATCTGCACAATGGTTCCTGGTTTTCCCCCTTCCACTTGTTTTTATTGAGCAGCTAGTATGTGCCAAGACCATTGTTTAAGTTCTGGAAATACAGAGGTGAGTGAGTCCTCACCGAGAAGATGAAACAATAGATTTGTGCAGTGGGTATTCTTACCGTCAACTATAAATACAACTTTTTCTGTTATATTTCTCTTTATGTTAGGCCCTCATTCCTAGAATCCTTTTCTTCAGACATTTTGGGTCCCTCCCTTTACCTGAATCTCTGAGCAGAGCAGGGAGAATCCAGTGTCTAGGTCTTCTCTGCCAGGACACCACGTTTTGCCCATTGCTGATCCACGTGTTGTGGTTGAGATTCCCATTTGTGCGGCCAGGCAGGTCCAGGGGCACTCTCCGCTGACTTCTATGCTACTCTTGCAGCTACGGAAGTAATTCTGCTTTTTTTTTTTTTTTTTTTAATTTTTAAATACATGTATTTTATTATTATTCATTACAAAATTTCCCCCCCACCCCCCAGTGGTAAGACAAAATTGATTTACAGAAAAGAATACAGAAAACACTAAAGCTCCCGGTAGAGGGAGAGAACTCAAGTGGGGAGAGAGAAGCTCTCCCCGTTTCTCTCCCAGTCTTTCCCCGTCTCTCTCCCGGTCTTTCCCCGTCTCCTCCTCTAGGCCTCTAGTCTCAGGGTATATATAGGTGTATGGGTTCCTTGGCCAGGAAACGAATGAATACAGTCCCTTTCGCCAGGGGCAAGATGAATGAATATATCAATGAATGGATACAGTCCATTCATGGAATTGAGGCCTAGAAAATTCACAAGAAATTGACCTAGGCATAGGAAATGGGGGTTCCACAT
>CAUYON010100072.1:0-27574 GCA_963573935.1 Arctocebus calabarensis
GGGCCTGCCAAACAACAATGACGGCTGCAACCAAAAAATGGCCAGGCATTGTGGTGGGTGCCTGTAATCCCAGCTACTTGGGAGGCAGAGGCAGGAGACTCGCTTCAGCCCGGGAATTGGAGGTTGCTGTGAGCTATGATGCCACGGCACTCTACCCAAAGTTACAGCTTGAGGCTCTGTCTAAAAAAAAAAAAAAAAAAAAAAAAAAGAGGTAGATCTGGTAGAACTTCAGAATGATGGACATACAGAGTTTGCATTAGGCTCAACTCCTACCTGAAATATGTTACTTTGGGAAGCCAAGATAGGAGGATCACTTGATCTCAAGAGTTCAAAACCACCCTGAGCAACATAATGAGACCCTGTCTTATAAAGGATGATACGGGCCTGTAGTCTCAGCTACCCTGGAGACTGGCAAGAGGATTGCTTGGTGCAACGGCTCATACCTATAATCCTAGCACTCTGAGAAGCTGAGGTTGGTGATTGCCAGGCATTGTGGTAGGCGGCTGTAGTTCCAGCTACTCGGGAGGCTGAGGCAAGAGAATCACTGGATCCCAAGAATTTGAGATAGCTGTGAGCTGTGATGCCATGACTCTCTACCGAGGGTGACAAAGTGAGACTCTGTCCCCCCCTCCAAAAAAAAAAAGGGAGAGAGAAAGGATTGTTTGAGCCTAGGAGTTTGAGGCTGTAGTAAGCTATGATCATACCACTGCATTCCAGCCTGAGTGATGGACAAGACTCTGTCTCATAAAAAGGAAAAAATAAGAGTGATTCTTTTTTTTTTTTTTTCCTGTGTAGCTTGCCATAGTGTCAAAGCTTATAGCAACCTCTAACTTTTGGGCCCAAGTGATCCTCTTTCCTTTGTTTTCCTATTTTTAGTAAAGATGTGGTCTTGCTTTTGCTCAGGCTGGTCTCGAACTCATGAGCTCAAGCAATCCACGTACCTCAGCCTCTCAGAGTGCTAGGATTACAGGTGTGAGCCACCGTGCCAGGCCAAAAAAAGAGTGATCTTCACATCACTGCTAAACTTATTGGCCTTGAAAATTTCTCTCTCTTTTTTTGCAGTTTTTGTCCGGGGCTTGGTTTGAACCCACAACCTCCAGTATATGGAGCTAGCGCCCTTCTCCTTTGAGCCACAGGTGCCACCCAATTTTTTTCTCTTCTTACAGGGATGGCAGCCAGCCCAGAAATGATGGGCCTTGGGGACGTCAAGTTAACTCCAGCCACCAAAATGAACAACAAGGCAGATGGGACACCTAAGACAGAATCCAAATCCAAGGTAATGGCTTTTGTCTGGAATCGTCTGAATTTTGTGTACTACCCTTTTCATTGATAAGAAAGAAAAAAAAAAGAAAGTGATAAGATTCTAGCCTTTTATGACACTAATTAGATAGTCTATATAGAAGCTGCTATTGACCCTTCTTATCATGAAGGGTCCCAGAATAATAGCACATTGGATTAGGTTTGAATTAACCTAAGGGATTCTGACAACTGTGTGTGTTCTCACAGCTGTAAGTTATCAAAGAAATGCCAGACACTTCAGTATAGAATTCTCTCTACTGTTTGGTGCCCTCTGTGAAACTGTGCCTCCTATGTTGTACTCAAGCATTGACAGATGGGGTATGTCATGGGCAACTAGCTGTTCTTCTCTTCCTCAGCCTTACCCATAACAGGAATGGTTGGTGCCCTGTGTTCTGTAAAGGAAGAGATAAGGCTGATGGGGCTTGGGTCCTGGGCCTCCCTGTAGGTTGGTCCTGGGCATGCTGTCTGGTAGCCTTGGAACCTGCTCAGCATTTGGGTCATTTGAAACATTCTGGCCTTAGCCATCCCTCACTTTCCCTATCCATATAAGGAGGGGAAATGTAAATCACAGCTGCTTTCTCCTGTGAATCTTAACCTCTGGCTCCCAGCCCTTCTGGCCATCCTCCTGTCTTAGACAGGATAATATCCAAAGCTCTTCAGCCACATGAGACATCCTTCCTCTCTTGCAAGGAGAAAGAATTTCTTTTCATTTTAATCTATCCCATTGCCTCAAGATCATGTTTTGAGTTTCTCTAGTTCACTAAAATATAGTACCTAAGTATGTTCAGACTCCTGGGTAGTAGTGTAGGAGTAGTATTGACTTTGATGTCAGGTGGACAAGGGTTTGACACTCAGTGCTGCCACTTAAAAGCTGTGAGATCGGCTCGGCGCCTGTGGCTCAACGGGCTAAGGCGCCAGCCATGTACACCTGAACTGGCAGGTTTGAATCCAGCCCAGGCCCACCGAACAATGACGGCTGCAACCAAAAAATGGCCAGGCATTGTGGCGGGCGCCTGTAGTCCCAACTACTTGGGAGGCCGAGGCAGGAGACTGGCTTGAGCCCAGGAATTGGAGATTGCTGTGAGCTGTGATGCCACGGCACTCTATCCAGGGTGACAGCTTGAGGCTCTGTCTCCAAAAAAAAAAAAAAAAAAGCTATGAGATCTTAGGCTTTGCTTCCTTGTGCCTTCTTCTTTATCTTTAAAAATGAGCATAATTTACAATAATACAGTCAATGTTAGCATCCATCCTTTTCAGGAAAAAATCTAGCTCCCTTTTGGCCCTTCAACCTTATGAAGGCAGGGCAAGTATTAGTGACCACCCCAGAGTAAGAAGCTTTACCGCTGCCCTCATCAAGAGACTTCTGAGACCTTTAGCATAGGCCTTGAATCTGACCCATTCCTATGAATTTTGACTTGAACCTTCCAGAAATCCAGCTCTTCTACTACAACAAATGAGAAGATCACCAAGTTGTATGAGCTGGGTGGTGAGCCTGAGAGGAAGATGTGGGTGGACCGTTACCTGGCCTTCACAGAGGAGAAGGCCATGGGCATGACAAATCTGCCTGCCGTGGGTAGGAAACCTCTGGACCTCTATCGCCTCTATGTGTCTGTGAAGGAGATTGGTGGATTGACTCAGGTGAGTGAGTGCCTGACGCTTGACTTACCCTGTGGTTTCAATAAGCTCCCTCTCTCTTGACTCGGCCCCTACAGCTCAAGCTGCTAAGGTGCCAGCCACATGCACCAGAAATGGCAGGTTCGAATCCAAACCAGGCCTGCCAAACGACGACGACAACTACAACCAAAAAATAGTTGGGCATTATGGTGGGCGCCTATAGTCCCAGCTAGTTGGGAGGCTGAGGCAAGAGAATCGCTTAAGCCCAGGAGTTGGAGGTTGCTATGAGCTGTGTCCCCACAGCACTCTACCCAGGGCTACAGCTTGAGGCTCTGTCTCAAAAAAAACAATAAAAATAAAAAAAATAAGCTCCCTCTCTAGGTACTCATTGGCTTCATGTGGTACCACGCATGCCACAGGGACATCACCCTCTCCTGCTCTCTGAGTCACACATGGACTGACCAGGGAACACAGGTCTTACAAGATAAGGCAAAGGCAGGAGGCTGAGATCTTCCTGAGTATGCGGTATTAGCACTAAGTTTACCATGTATCTAGATTCCCAAAGACAGGGAAAGTCTGTGGGCATTCTTATTGCATAAGAGGGAATTTGGCATAGTAGCAAGGGTAGGATTTGGAGAAATGAGCCTAGTTTTGATCCTGTCTTAGCCACTTATAACATGTGAACATAATCAAGGTACAAAAGCTCTCTGAACTTAGTTTACTTATTTGTAAACTAGGAACAGTGTGTATCCTGCTAGACTTTCAAAAGTTTGTAATGATATAAACATAAAACTTTTCACAAGGATTCTTCCACGTAAATTGGTCTGCAAGATGGTGGGGGCAACCAGGGCAGTTGTTGATTTTCTCATTTCTGGAAGCTTCCCAATAGGGAAAAGATTTCAGAAGCTGTTTAAAAGAAATAGTTGATGAAGGAAGAGGTGGTGAGAAATTATGTGTTTATTCTGTATAGGAGACTTAAGTGAATTTAATAATCCTTGCTGAAAACCTCCAAATTGGATGTCACCCAGAGCTCAGAGCTTACACCTACCCTGGTACCTTACAATTTTGTTTTAGACTCAGCCCAGGAGGTAGACAGGTGAGGCAACACTGACAGCATAGTGTGCCTTGCAGATTTTCCTTCTGGGTATGTTCTATAGTCACCAGACCAAAAGCCTGCTGTTGGATTAGTTTGTGGCTGAGCTCAGAGGTAGACATGGTAGGGAGGGTTATTCTGACCCTTCTAAATCAGAAGAGGAAAACAGCTGTCACCAGCAGAAAAGAAACGATTGGAATAAAGCCAACCAATAGTCAGTTATGAATTCCTTCTCCCTTCAGGGTTTATTCACCTCCCCCCAAAAAGGAAAACAAAACAAAACACGAGTATACTGCTATATAACTGGCATGGGAAGCATAGCCACAGAAGGCTTCTGAGGTGACCCTGGGCTTATTCCTGCTGTTTTCTCTCATACTCATAGCCAGGTCTTTCTTACTTGTGGAGGAAGGGGGTATTGGGTTAGGACTGGGTGGGCTTCTGGACTCACTGATCCTAGGATGAGGCACAGAAGGAAACCTAAGGCCTAGGCCTGTTTTCCAGTTTGCAAAAGGATGTGAATCTTTTAGACACTGCTTCGTATTGAACTCTAAAGACAGACTTCAGAGGCAAAAGAGTACCATTATATTAGTCTATGGGGACTGGGCACAGTGGCTCACGCCTGTAATCGTAGTGCTCTGGGAAGCCGAGGCAGGTGGATTGCCTGAGCCAAAGTGAGACCTTGTCTCTAAAAATAGCCAGGCGTTGTGGCAGGGTACCTGTAGTCCCAGATACTCAGGAGGCTGAGGCAAAAATCGCTTTAGTCCAAGAGTCTGAGGTTGCTGTGAGCTATGACAGCACAGCACTCTATGGAGGGTAATAAAATGAGACTCTTGTCTCCAAAAAAAAAAAAAAAAGTCTATGGAGGCTCCAAGAAGGCAAAAGATGAGTCTTTATGTTCTTCTAGAGGATTCATAGGGTTTAGGTGGAAGGGAGGGCCATTCTAATAGACTAGTGCAGATGGCGTGGAGAGGGGAGAAAGTCTGGAATACCTTCCTCCAAGGCCATATCTAACCATGTAGACTCAGCTCAGGTGTTAACTGCGTAGGTCACCTCCTCTCCATCTAGGCTCTCTCCCTCTGTGTTTCCTTAAACTCTGCTCACTGATAACACAAATACTATGCCAACAATTATCACAACCTATTAAACTTCCTTGTGGATCAGGACTAGAAAGCCCTTGTTCCCAGACCATGGGGGTTCAGGCTTACCATATGGTAGATGAATAAGTAAGTATAGGAATCCATGAAAAAGGAGACCTACCTGCCTAAACCAGAAAGACTAATTATAGAGAGCAGTTGGAGAATCGTCTTGGTCAATGTGCCCTGAAGCTGAGAGGAGACAGCTCTGTGGGCTGGCTGCTTAGAAGGTATAAAAGAAGTCATAAGGCTGGGCATGGTGGCTCATGCCTGTGATCCTAGCACTCTGGGAGACCAAGGCAGGTGGATTGCCTGAGCTTAGAGCAAGATCCCATCTCTAAAAGTAGCCAGGTGTTATGGTGGGCACCTGTAGTCCCAGCTACTCCAGAGGCTGAGGCAAGAGGATTGCTCAAGACCAAGATTTTGAGATTGCTGTGAACTATGATGCCACAGCACTCTACTAAGGATGACAACATGAGTCTGTCTCCAAAAAAAAGAAAGAAAAAGTCAAGAGGTCTTCACCATCTCTGTATCCTGGAGACAGTGACTGGTGAGGGAAAGGATCCTACAGTTATATGTCTTTCAGATGCAGGGGAGCCACAACACAAGAATGTCAAATTTGCAAGGAACCTCACACTGGGGATAAAAAATCCATGTGAAAATTCCCAGTTTGAAAAAATAAGTAGGGTAATCATTGATATTACCACAAAAGTCTCCATTTTATAAAATGTTAGCTTTTATTAGTGCATTTAAAAGAGGAATAGGATCTGCAGGTGATTTGCATGCTATTTTTCAGCAGTGTACTTGTGTACAGAAAAATCAGACTCTCTGAACTCTTTTTTGATAGGAGTATAAGATTTGCCCCATCTTGAATAAGCAGGCTCTGATAGTTGAGGGTAAAACAAAGCCAGCTACAGATTTAACATTTAACATTCCTCGTGGGCTATCCCCCAACCAGGATTCACTTTGTGATTACCTAAGAATAGTGATATCACAAGAGATGAGTACCTTCCAGCCTGATGGGGTTTGAGGAGTATGAGCAGGAAAACCAGGTAGAAGATATACCTTGACTCTTATGGTTGGTTATACAGGTCAACAAGAACAAAAAATGGCGGGAACTTGCGACCAACCTGAATGTAGGCACATCAAGCAGTGCTGCCAGCTCCTTAAAAAAGCAGTATATCCAGTGTCTCTATGCCTTCGAATGCAAGATTGAACGGGGAGAAGACCCTCCTCCAGACATCTTTGCAGCTGCTGATTCCAAGAAGTCCCAGCCCAAGATCCAGCCTCCCTCTCCTGGTAAGGATGGGGTGGGAAACCCCACCAAGGCAGGAGACCTATTACCCTGGTTTCTTATTCAGTGATGCCTACCTTCTCCAGGGTAGCAGAGGAGATGCCATGTGAATGTGTGCTCTGCTATGCCCCTACCACAGGGCTTATTAACAGGTTAGCTGATTAAAAAGTGGGCAGTGGTGACCCCCTTGGCCAGTACTCTGTAGCAGCCTGTGAATGCTTTTTCTGGGTTTTGTTTTTATTTTTGATTTTTTAAGAGATAGAGTCTGTCACCCAGGCTGGAGTGCCATAGTGTGATCTTAGAACACTGCAACCTTGGACTCTTGGGTTCAAGCAATCCTCTTGCCTCAGCCTCTTGAGTAGCTAGGACTAGAGATGGGGTCTGTCTATATTGCCTAGGTTGGTCTGGAACTCCTGGCCTTAAGCAATCCTCCCAGTTCAGCCTCCCAAAGGCCTGGGATTATAGACATGAGCTACCAAGCCCAGTCCAGCCCTTAAGTTTTAATTTTTGTTGTGTACCTGGCATCTTGCCAAATGTTTGTAAACTGGTGAGTGGGAGGACATATGAGTAGGAGAAAACTGACAAATCACAGCAAGGCAGGGCCATCTGGGAGCTTTGGCCCACTGATGTCAGCACCTTAGAATGCAGCTCAGACTATAGCCTTGAATTCCCCAGGGAGCTGAAATGGTAATGAATGAGAGAGGGGGTAGGGAGAGGATATGAATGGAACTCTCTGATGGGAGTGCCTCTGCCCACCCTTCTTTCTGAGAGGAGACTGGGGCTTTAGGATAGCCTGGGAGGGAAGAAGGCCAAGGCGCCTGGAAGGTGGGTGTAAACACATGTGCCCTGGTGTTGACCTCTGAGGGTATAATGAGTGCTTGAGATGACTCATTGCTGGGGAGACCTCAGCAATGGATATCTGCTGCTGGGAATGGTAACTAATGGAAACGTTAATTATTAGTAGTTCATGACATAGTGCTAGATTCTTTTTTTTTTTGGTGCTAGATTCTTAAGAATAGGACCTTCTGTGGGCGGCACCTGTGGCTCAGTGAGTAGGGCGCCGGCCCCATATACCGAGGGTGGTGGGTTCAAACCCGGCCCCAGCCAAACTGCATCAAAAAATAGCCCAGCGTTGTGGCGGCGCCTGTAGTCTCAGCTACTCGGGAGGCTGAAGCAAGAGAATCACCTAAGCCGAGGAATTGGAAGTTGCTGTGAGCTGTGTGACTCCACAGCACTCTACCAAGGGTGATAAAGTGAGACTCTGTCTCTACAAAAAAAAAAAAAAAAAAAAAGGAATAGGACCATCTAGCTCAGCACAGCTAGAGAGGTGGCTCAAGAAACTAAGGCGCCAGCCACATACACTTGAGCTGATGGGTTTGAATCCAGCCTAGTCCTGCCAAACAACAATGACAGCTACAACCAAAAAATGGCCAGGCGTCGCGGTGGGTGCCTGTAGTCCCATCTACTTGGGAGACAGAGGCAGGAGACTCGCTTGAGCCCAGGAGTTGGAGGTCGCTGTGAGCTGTGATGCCACAGTACTCTCTACCCAGGGCAACAGCTTGAGGCTCTATCTCAAAAAAAAAAAAGACCTTCTTGTCTCCTGTAGTGAGCCTACTGGTTTGGCAAGATGGACCTTCCCCACCCTGGATCTGGGGGCTCCAACTGGGAATTTGTGCATCAGCATGAAAGGGTTTAGTAGGTTAAACAAGGTCCTTTGAGAAGTAAAGAGAAATAGCCAGGGACACTGATAATGACTTGAGAAGTCACCAGCATGATGTCATGGCCACATCACTCTTCTTCTCTGCATATAAAATAAAAAACAAGAAGCAGGCTCCGTGCTTGTAGCTCAAGCAGCCAAGGTGCCAGCCACATACACCAGAGCTGGCGGGTTTGAATCCAGCCCAGGCCTGCCAAACAACAATGACAATTACAATAACAAAAACAACAAAATAGCCAGCATTGTGGTGGTTGCCCGTAGTCCCAGCTACTTGGGAGGATAAGGCAAGAGAACCACTTAAACCCAGGAGTTGGAGGTTGCTGTGAGCTGTGATGCCACAGCACTCTACCCAGGGCTACAGCTTGAGGCTCTGTCTCAAAAAAAAAAAAAAAGGCAACTAAACCCTCAAATTCCCTTTATTTGGAACTGGCCTTGTAGATCCCCTGCTGAAAAGGGGAATGAAGGTTTTAAAGACCTTAGAAAGATCTTTTCCTTTTTTTTTTTTGAGACAGAGCCTCAAGCTATCACCCTGGATAGAGTGCTGTGACATCACAGCTCACAGCAACCTCCAATTCCTGGGCTCAAGCAAGTCTCCTGCCTCCGCCTCCCAAGTAGCTGGGACTACAGGCGCCTGCCACAAGGCCCAGCCATTTTTTGGTTGCAGCCGTCATTGTTGTTTGGCGGGCCCTGGGGCTGGATTCGAACCCGCCAGCTCAGGTGTACGTGGCTGGCGCCTTAGCCCGTTGAGCCACAGGCGCTGAGCCAGAAAGATCTTTTCCAAAGAGATTCTTGAGCATTTGTGTGTTTCCATGAGAGTTGAACACTTCTGCCAAACACACTGGTCACCCTGCATCTCTGTCCACAGCCGGATCGGGATCTATGCAGGGGCCACAGACTCCTCAGTCAACCAGCAGTTCCATGGCAGAAGGAGGAGACCTGAAGCCACCAACTCCAGCATCCACACCACACAGTCAGATCCCCCCCTTGCCAGGCATGAGGTAAGGCCGGGAGCAGGGAAATGGTTTAGGGCACCTGGAGTTAAGTGCATGGGAACTCCTGTGCAGCCCAAGAGTGATCCCTGCTACTACTACCTGCCCAACCAGTGACTCCTTTGTTATATATTGGAGGAATTGTTCTGTTTGGGGGTTAATTGGTTTTTCTCACTCTGAAGCAGGAGCAATTCAGTCGGGATCCAGGATACCTTTCCTGATGGAAGTGATTCCACATTCCAGAAGCGGAATTCCATGACTCCAAACCCTGGGTACCAGCCCAGTATGAATACCTCTGACATGATGGGGCGCATGTCATACGAGCCAAATAAGGATCCTTATGGCAGCATGAGGAAAGGTGACCAACTGCTGTTGACCTTGTGCCCTTGAAGACAAGACCAGGGAAATAGGGAGATGTCTTAGAGTGGCTTAGAGTTCTTGTGGAACTATCCTCTAAGATAAATCATTTCCTGACTTAACCATCTGACCTTACGTACCCCTCTTAATTCCTACCTCTTTTCTTGTTTCCTTTTTTTTTTCTTTTCATTCCTTTTGAGACAGTCTCACTCTGTCACCTTGGCTAGATTGTCATGGCATCACTCTAGCTCATAGCAACCTCAAACTCCTGGGGTCAAGTGATCCTGCCTCAGCCTCCTGAGCCCGAGCTGGGACTACAGACCCCTACCACAATGCCTGGCAAACTTTTCCATTTTTAGTAGAGACAGGGTTTCGAACTTAGGCTGGTCTGGAACTCCTAACCTCAAACGATCCATGTACCTCGGCCTGTCAGAGTACCAGGTTGCAGGGATGAGCCACCACACCTGGCTCCTGCCTTTCTTATCTCCCTTTACCTCGCTTTTCCTTGTCACCCCTTATCAGGTACATGCTTTTTACTGGTTGGGGCCTCTTATTTATTTAGAGACAGAGTCTCACTTTCTTGCCCCTGGTAGAGTGCTGTGGCATCATACCTCACAGCAACCTCAAACTCTTGGGCTCAAGTGATCTTATCTCACCCTCCCAAGCAGCTGGGACTACAGATGCCTGCCACAATGCCCAGCTATTTTTTATTTATTTATTTATTTTTTTAAAGACAGGGTCTTGGTCTTGCTCAGGCTGGTCTCGAACCTGTGAGCTCAGGGAAGTCTACCAACTTCAGCCTCCCGGAGTGCTAGGATTATAGGTGTGAGCCACCAGGCCTGGCCAGGGGGTGAACCTATAAGGAAAACAATGAGATCAAGCCCATTACTTTGAAGAGGGTCTAGGTGTTTAGAGCAGACAAAATATAGATTGTTCAGGCTCGGCGCCTATGGCTCAACAGGCTAAGGCTCCAGCCACATACACCTGAGCTGGCAGGTTTGAATCCAGCCCAGGCCTACCAAACAACAATGATGGCTGCAAACAAAAAGTGTCAGGCGCCTGTAGTCCCAGCGACTTGGGAGGCAGAGGCAAGAGACTCGCTTGAGCCCAGGAATTGGAGATTGCTGTAGAGCTGTGATGCCATGGCACCTATCCAGGGTGACAGCTTGAGGCTCTGTCTCCAAAAAATATATATATATATATATATAAAGAGAGAGAGAGAGTGTCCAGCCTGCTATCTGCTGACCTATAATTTACTCACAGCCTGCCTTTCTGCACTCAGCTCCAGGGGGTGATCCCTTCATGTCCTCAGGGCAGGGCCCCAACGGCGGGATGGGTGACCCCTACAGCCGTGCTGCCGGCCCTGGACTAGGAAATGTGGCAATGGGACCACGACAGCACTATCCCTATGGAGGTCCTTATGACAGAGTGAGGTAAGCATGACCCCTGTTCCTGTCCGTCCCTAGCACCCCACTGCTATAGTGTACTCAATCTTTCTCTCCATTTTTCTTTAGGACGGAGCCTGGAATAGGGCCTGAGGGAAACATGGGCACTGGGGCCCCGCAGCCTAATCTCATGCCTTCCAACCCAGAATCGGGGATGTATTCTCCTAGTCGCTACCCTCCGCAGCAACAGCAGCAGCAACGGTGAGTGAAGCCTGGTCTTGGTGCTCCTATAAATATGCTTTGCATTTCCCACACTGATCCTCTGTTTCTCTCCCTCCTGTAGACATGATTCCTATGGCAATCAGTTCTCCACCCAAGGCACCCCTTCCAGCAGCCCCTTCCCTAGCCAGCAGACCACAATGTATCAGCAGCAGCAGCAGCAGGTGAGAAAGGTAGCTGGGAAGGAACTGGTATGTGGATTCCCCTTAAAAGCTAGTTAGCTAATGTGTTAAAATCTGAATTCACCTTAGATACTTTGGTGGTGTTCTCTCACACAGCTAGCCAGTTTTGCCTGGAGAGCCAAGTCCTCAATCTCTTCATTGTTTGGAGTCCAATCTCCCTAGTTCTCCAAAAGGATAGAAATAGACCTTACTTTGACTTTTGAGGTTTTATACATTTTTCTGCTTAGAACAAGGGAGAGCCAGAGCAAGACTGGTGGTTGCTTTCAGAAACAACTTCAAAGGATAACATGTAAAGGTGATTCCTTGGAGTCTATATCCTCTCTTCTAGAGAGGTAGAATTAAACCAGGCACATTTCTGGTTATAGCCATCTTGGCGTCTGTGGACTTTGTCCCTGAGTGCAGAATATTAACTTTACCTCTGCTTGTCTCTATCTTAGAATTACAAGCGGCCAATGGATGGCACATATGGCCCTCCTGCCAAGCGGCACGAAGGGGACATGTACAGTGTGCCATACAGCACTGGGCAGGGGCAGCCTCAGCAGCAGCAGCTGCCCCCAGCCCAGCCCCAGCCTGCCAGCCAGCAACAAGCTGCCCAGCCCTCCCCTCAGCAAGATGTATACAACCAGTATGGCAATGCCTATTCTGCCACTGCCACCGCTGCTACTGAGCGCCGACCAACAAGTGGCCCCCAGAACCAATTTCCATTCCAGTTTGGCCGAGACCGTGTCTCTGCACCCCCTGGCTCCACTGCCCAGCAGAACATGCCACCACAAATGATGGGTGGCCCCTTACAGACATCAGCTGAAGTTTCTCAACAGAGCACCATGTGGCAGGGGCGCAATGATATGACCTATAATTATGCCAACAGGCAGAGCACGGGCTCTGCCCCCCAGGGCCCCACCTATCATGGTGTGAACCGAACAGATGAAATGCTGCACACAGATCAGAGGGCCAACCATGAAGGCCCATGGCCTTCCCACGGCACACGCCAGCCCCCCTATGGTCCCTCTGCCCCTGTACCTCCTATGACAAGGCCTCCTCCATCTAACTACCAGCCCCCACCAAGCATGCAGAATCACATTCCTCAGGTATCCAGCCCCGCTCCCCTTCCCCGGCCAATGGAGAACCGCACCTCACCTAGCAAGTCTCCATTCCTGCACTCTGGGATGAAAATGCAGAAGGCAGGTCCTCCAGTTCCTGCCTCGCACATAGCGCCTGCCCCTGTGCAGCCACCCATGATTCGACGGGATATCACTTTCCCGCCTGGCTCTGTTGAAGCCACACAGCCTGTGTTGAAGCAAAGGAGGCGGCTCACGATGAAAGACATTGGTAAGGAGACTTACCTGTGGGTAAGTGGGTTGCCTAACCTGCCCCTTTCCATCCTGTCCATTGTTCCCTCCATCTCATATTCTGGATTAAATTAAATCTGGTCCAGTGTTGACAAAAATAGTACCAAAGGACATTGGGTAAAAAGAAATAAGCTGCTGTTAGGTTTTGTTTCAAAGCATTGCCATACAGTGAATGTCTTGGACAGCTGAGAACCCATGAGGGGCATGTGTGTGTCATCTCACAGATAGGACCTGCCTCCTATCTTGTATTATCTTCATAGTAGCCTGTCTGACAGGGCAACTCTGGGGGTGCCTCCAGGCAACCTGTGTTTGGTGGGTGGACAACATGGAGGTTTATTTCAGGAACCCCGGAGGCATGGCGGGTAATGATGTCCCTCAAGTCTGGGCTCCTGGCGGAGAGCACATGGGCATTAGACACCATTAACATCCTGCTGTATGATGACAACAGCATCATGACCTTCAACCTCAGTCAGGTGAGTACAGGTGGATTAGGAAGATTGAGAGGGCCTGGGATCTTTTTGATATAAGATCCTAGCATAGTAGCACACGCTTGTAGTTCTAGTGCTTTGGGAGGCTGAGGCAGGAAAATCTCTTGAGCCCAGGATTTCAAGGCTACAGTGTGCTGTGATTGTGCCATTATACTCCAGCCTGGGCAACACCCTGTCTCAATAAATAAAGAACTACAGTGCAAATTACATTGATGTGAGTACACCATATTTTCTAGACTACCAAGAACAACCTGTGGTCGTTATTAGTGAACACAACAATTCTTTCCATTTTTCCTTTTTTTTACCATGAATAGGAGGGGTTTTCGTTGATCTCAGTTTCCTTAGATGTAAAATGGGTGGGATGTTTGGTTAGTGGTACTCTTGCAAAGCTGACTATCTAGACCTACCCTCTACAGGATGTGCACCTTGTGATTTCCCAATAGCTGGGAAGAGTTTGTACTGTACCATCCTACTTTCTATCATCCGTAGTACCTACCAATCCATCTCTCAAGGAGCTGACTAGGAGGACATTATTGTTAGTAGTTACATTTATTATGCCCTTACTTTATGCCAGGTCTTTTTTTTTTTTAATTAAATCATAAACACATAGGGCAGTGCCTGTGGCTCAAGGAGTAGGGCGCCAGCCCCATATACCAGAGGTGGTGGGTTCAAACCTGGCCTCAGCCGAACTGCAAAACAAAAACAGCCAGGCATTGTGGCAGGTGCCTGTAGTCCCAGCTACTTGGGAGGCTGAGGTAAGAGAATCGCCTAAGCCCAGGAGTTGGAGGTTGCTGTGAGCTGTGTGACACCACAGCACTCTACCGAGGGCAATAGAATGAGACTCTGTCTCTACAAAAAAAAAACTCATAAACACATAGATCATATATACATTAATGCATTTATGAGGTACAATGTGCTGATTTCATGTAGAACTAGGAATGCTTACATCACACTGGTTAATATATACCTCATCTTGTTTACTTACTGTGTTAAAACATTTATACTCTGTACTTAATAGATCCGACATGTACCCTTGCATTATGCACCACAGCTGTGATCCCACAATTCACCCTCCCTCGATATGCCCTCCCCCCTTCCCTCCCATCTCCTCCTCCTCCCTCCTTTAGCCAGGTCCTTAATATTTGTTAATTATAACATCCCTCAGAGTCAGAAGATACAGCCATTTAGAGATGTCAGGGTCTTATCGTTGCCCAGGTTCACACCACTGTCAGCAGAATCTATCTGATTCCAAAGACTAATTTTGTTTACATTGCATAATATTGCCTCTCGTGAGGGCTCGGTGCCTGTGGCTCAATGGGCTGAGGCACCAGCCACGTACACCTAAGCTGGCGGGTTCGAATCCAACCAGGGCCCGCCAAACAACAATGACAGCTGCAACCAAAAAATGGTCAGGTGTTATGGCGGGCGTCTGTAGTCCCAGCTATTTGGGAGGTGGAGGCAAGAGACTCGCTTGAGCCCAGGAATTGGAGGTTGCTGTGAGCTGTGATGCCACAGCACTCTACCCAGGGTGACAGCTTGAGGATCTGTCTCAAAAATAAATAAATAAATAAAAAGGGGGGGCAGTGCCTCTGGCTTAGTGAGTAGGGCGCTGGCCCCATATATGGAGGGTGGTGGGTTCAGGCCCATCCCCGGCCAAGCTGCAACAACAAAAAAAATAGCCGGGCGTTGTGGCAGGCGCCTGTGCTCCCACCTGCTCAGGAGGCTGAGTCAAGAGAATCACCTAAGCTCAGGAGTCGAGGTTGCTGTGAGCTATGAAGCCAGAGCACTCTACCGTGGGCGATAAAGTGAGACTCTGTCTCAAAAAAAAAAAAAAAGAAAGAAAGAAAAGTAATTAAATGATAGACTTAAAGTTAACCATATCAATAAATGCATTAAATTATAATCCCAGCACTCTGAGGTGGTTGGATTGCTTGAGCTCAGGAGTTTGAGAGCAGCTGAGCAAGAACAAGATCCTGGCTCTAAAAAATTCACCAGGCATTGTTGTTGACCCCTGTAGTACCAGGTATTTGGGAGACTGAGGCAAGAGGACTGCTCAAAATCAAAAGTTTGAGGTTGCTGTGAGCTGCACTCTACCCAGGGCAACAGAATGAGACACTGTTTCAAAAAATTAATTAATTAATTAATTTTAAAACATAATATATTTAAATAAGGGCATAATTTTAAATATGTCTTTTGGGCAGACTCAGGAAGGGTAAAAGCAGGACTCCTCCAGAAAAGACAGCTGGAGAGATCATCTTGAGGGAAGAAGAAAGAAATTTCACAAGACTTGCCAGCCAGCATCAGTAACTATTTTTCAAGATCTGAAGCAAGAGCCATAAGAGGGTACCATTGGTTAATTCTGAGACAGGTGAGAGCACAGGTCTGAGGACCAGTTATTCCCTATTTGAAACATCTCATAATTAATATATATATAATATATATTATATTTCAATTAATATATTTTTATGTATTATATATATTACAATATTTATATATATATTTAAAGGTCCCATTGGTTTCTCTTCCCCATGAAACTTGGCCAAGTTCATGCCGTACTGGGACTCAGTTTCCTCCACCTGGAAAATGAAGCTGGCATGCTAAGAGTGGACTCACTCAGACAAACCACTCACCTGGTTTGTCTACAGGGGATGGAGGCTCCCCTGTCCACTTCCCAGACTCTCTGCCCATCTCTCACCCTGGCAGCTTTGGGGGACAACTTCCTCCTTTTATCAGTATGCACATTCATTCATTCACTCAACAATCATTTATCAAGCACCTACTGTGTGTGTGCTAGACACTTTGAGGGGCTGGGGACACCAAGTGGGCTGGTAGATGATAAATGAGAAAAGTGGTGAATTGGTACCATGTTTGCATATGGTGATTGTGATCATCTTGGGAGTGGCGGCGGGTGGAATCTAGATTCCCCTCACTCACTCTGCTCCAGACACTAGGGACTCCTTTCTAGCTTCATCTGGTCATATTTGGTCCCACCTGAGGGCCTCTACACATGCAGGTTCTTCTGCCCACTGCACTCCTCCTGCCTTCCTGTGGCCATACCCCGCCCTATCCAGGTTAACTTGCTTTACCCTCAATTTCAAGCACAAGCTGAACCACTGCCCCTCACCACCACCTGGACTACAAGTCTCCTCCTTTCCCTATGGATATTATGCCTCATCCTACAATGGCCCAAATGTCTGAACGTGCCCTGACTGCTGTTCACCCCAAGCTCTGAGACAGGCCAGGCCCGTGCAGAAATGGCATTGGCATGGACTGAATCATAAAACCAACAGGTCATGAAATCAATTGCCATCCCAGCTACCCTGGAGGTGGGCGCAGATGTTCCCCCACAAAGAGGAACCTCAGGTCTGAAGAGGCCAACACACACTGTGTCTACCTTGTTCCTTATTGGCCTTTCTCATTAGACTACTAGCTGCCCAAAGGTATGGATGTCAGTCTCTTATTTGCCATTGAACCCCCAACATCTAGTACAGCGCACACAGTATGTGCTCAGTAGATGTTTTTGGATGAATAAATGAATGGTTGGATGAATGGATAGATGTGGCCCAAGCTTGAGAACTTGGAGATGGCCACTTCAGGATCTGCATGGGCTCCATTCCAGGGTCTAAGGTTTCATCAACCACACAGTATGGCCCTTTGGATGTGGATGCACTCAACCACAACAATCAAGCAAACAGATGACAGACAGAAACAGGATTGGAGGTGATGGGAAGAAGGAACAGCCCCCCTAGATACATGCTGAGCAGTTGGCACAGCTTCCCCATCTGTCACAGGAGCTAAGCCCACTGATCCCAAGGAGACACAACAGGTTTTCCAGGGAGGGCTGCCTCAGCTAGAAAAGTCACCATCAAGGCTTTTGGAGCCCCTAGTGTCTCTACTTTGAGGGGCTAAAGAGCTAACCCACCCCTCAGCGTACCCTGGATGGCCCAGAAGGACTCCAATGGTGCTGGGGGCCAGAGGAGAACAACAGGGTCCCCTGTGTTTGCCCAAAACAAGCCCTAAACCAGCTCCACTCACCTGCCCCCGAAGCTGAACCCACCAGCCCTAATGGCCAGCCTTGGTGCCCTGGTGCCATGGCAACTTTGTGACTCACAGCCATGTTCCGACCAATCCCCAGCAGCTCTTGGGGGGAGTGGATTCTAGAAGGCACAGCCAGGGGGTGGGGGCAGGATGTGGGTCAGGGCTGAAGGTCATGGTGGTTGCTATCTGTACTTGTTTATCCTGAGCATAAAATCAGAGATATGAGCACAGA
Source organism: Arctocebus calabarensis (assembly GCA_963573935.1). Lineage (NCBI taxonomy): Eukaryota > Metazoa > Chordata > Mammalia > Primates > Lorisidae > Arctocebus > Arctocebus calabarensis. Next base: position 17,450 of record CAUYON010100072.1, read on the forward strand.
CAGGATCCTAAAATCTCCCCCTCCATGTATCTGGAGGTGGCTTTAGTCTTTTATCTCTTGGGCATTTTTCTGAGCACCTATTAAATGCTGGGACCTGCCCTGGGCTTGAGGATACAAACAACTCAAATAATTTGAGGTGTAAAATTTGGTTTGGGAAGAGACCAAACAGGGGTCAGGATGGGCCAACCAGGGAGCTGAGCCTGAAAAGAGGAAAAGGAGCTGGACGAGGGTGGCAGGGGTGGGGGAGGGTATCTCAGGCGGTGGGCAGAGCACTGGCAAAGGCCTTGGGTGTGATTAGGGAATAATGAGGAGGCTGATGTGCAGGGTGAGAGACCAGCAGAGGTCTGATAGGTGGAGACTCAGAAGGGAGGTACAGGAGTTTAGGTTTTATTGAGAAGGGGCCAGGGAGCCATGAGAGCGATTAGAGCAAGAGAGGAATGGGTTCTGACCTGCGTCCCAGGTCTGGCTCTGAGAATGGAGGGGCTCCTTAAGGTGGGACAGGACCTGACACTTGGGATCCCTGCACATCCTGGCAAAAGTAGGCACTGATCCTGGCCCTGGAGGGGGAAGTGAGGTCACTGTCCTGTGTCACAGGACACACATCACCTCGGGGCTGGGCTGGGCCAGGCCAGGGCCCAGCATGAGTCACCGCTGGCCCTGTCCAAAGCTGACACACACCTTGGCTTCAGTGCAGCAGCCTCTGGCCAAAGCCACACACCCTTGCCCAGAGACCTCCGCCTGGCCTAGCCTCCTTATGAACCAGTAAGGATCCCCTCCGTCCTTTTCTCTATGCTGTGGACATGGCTTTGGCCAAAATTAGGAACAAGGAAGGGTAATAACAGCAGAACATTGTGCAAGTCCAATAAGGTACTGGCCCAGCTCAGGGGTTATTGGGGACAGGGTCCCAAAGAGAATGTATATAGCTGAGTAGTGGAGCTCAGTTAGTTAGGTGGCTGGAGGAAGGTAGCAGGCACTCTAGCAGCTGAGGCCAAGGAGGAAAGAAAATTGAGTGCTGGCAGGGAGGTCCCTAGAAGGAAACATGGGGCAGCCCGGGGCCTAGTGCAATCAGGACTTCTTCCAGAAAGTTTTCAAGTTGGGGGTCAGGTTGGTGGTTTTAAGAAAAACCCCGACATCACAGTTCATGTCTTGCCTGCCTCCCCCATGACTGGGAACCTTTCTAGCTGGGTACTGTGGAGTAGGCACCAAGTAGGTGTCCACAAATGCTAGTGAGAAGATAGGGCCCTAGCAGTTCCTTGCAGGACTCTTGCCTTAGACAATTGGGAGGCAGGCGAGAAGTCTGAGTTCGAATTCTGCTCTACCATTTAATAGCAGTGCTGAACAAGTCACAAAACCCTCCTGGGCCTTCCTTTGTCTGTCAGGTAGGGGTTGCACTGGATACCATCACTGAGCACAATCATTGTTCAACCCCCAAGCACCTCCCAGTACTTCAACTTTTGACCTAGGAGATGTTAGCCCAGATTCGAACACTACCATTTCACAGCACAGGTTTTAAAAGCCATGAGGGGAAGAGGACTTGGCTGAGGTCACACTACAGCTGCCAATTAGTACCTAAGTTGGTACTTCACTGGTCAGTCCTCTGACCAGTGAAGCTCCGTTGCCAAAATGTGGTTTGTTTTTGTTTTTTTTTTTTTTGAGACAGAGCCTCAAGCTGTTGCCCTGGGTAGAGTGTCATGGCATCATAGCTCACAGCAACCTCCAATTCCTGGGCTCAAGCGAGTCTCCTGCCTCCACCTCCCAAGTAATTGGGACTGCAGGCGCCCGCCACAGCGCCCGGCCATTTTTGTTTTTTTGGTTGCAGCCGTCATTGTTGTTTGACGGGCCCAGGCTGGATTCCAACCCGCCAGCTTAGGTGTACGTGGCTGGTGCCTTAGCCCGCTGAGCCACAGGCGCCTAGCCAGTTACTTATCTCTTATGTGTCAAGCCCCAACTTGGTACCAGCGTCCTTCTCAGGTGGAGACCCCTTCTGAAACATGTGCTTGACCTCAGTACAAGGCAAGGTCACATAGTTTAAAACCAAATCCCAGAACAGCTCTTGCAGCCTTGAAAAGTGTAGGTGGTGGGAGGCGCCTGTGACTCAGTGGGCAGGGCACCGGCCCCATGTACCAAGGGTGGTAGGTTCAAACCCAGCCCCCAGCCAAACTGTAACAAAAAAAATAGCTGGGCATTGTGACAGGCACCTGTAGGCCCAGCTACTTGGGAGGCTAAGGCAAGGGAATTGCCTAAGCCCAGGAGCTGGAGGTTGCTGTGAGCTGTGTGATGCCACGGCACTCTACCGAGGGCAACAGAGTGAGATTGTCTCTACAAAAAAAAAAAAAAAGTGTAGGTGGTGAGGAGGTAGGAAGGTGTGACTCTCTTAATGGCCAAGGGACTATGGGCATACAGTGGCCCTTCTTTGCACCAGTTTCCTCACCTGGAAAATGGGCGTAATTCACCTGCCTTCCCTAGCAGGGCTGGCTAGGTACACATGCCTACCAGCTCAATTGGCTATGTGACCTTGGCCAACAACATTCACATCCCTCCAGGCCCAAATGAGCCAGAAGCCCATGGCTCAGGAGGTCAAGATCCAAATGTCTCCTAAAAGGCCATGTGTCCTTAAGCCCCTTGTTCAAACTATCTGAACTTTTAAATTTCCTCAAAATGGAGGAAGAGGAGGCTGGGCATGATGGCTCACACCTGTAATCCTACCACTTTGGGAGGCTGAGGTGGGTTTGCTTGAGCTCAGGAGTTCAAGACCAGCCTGAGCAAGAGGGAGACCTGTCTCTACTAAAAATAGAAAAATTAGCCAGAGGCCAGGCACAGTGGCTCATGCCTATAATCCCAGCACTTGGGAGGCAGAGACTGGTGGTTTGCCTGAGCTCACAGGTTCCAGACCAGCCTGAGCCAGAGGGAGACACTCATCTCTAAAAAATAGCCGGACGTTGCGGTGGGCACCTGTATTTCCAGCTATTTGGGAGGCTGAGGCAATTGAATCTCTTGAGCTCAAGATGTTGAGGTTGCTGTGAGCTATGCCGCCACAGTACTCTACCAAGGGCAACAAAGTGAGACTCTGATTTAAAAAAAAAAGAAAAAGAAAAAGAAAAACTAGCCAGGCATTGTGGCAGACACCTGTAGTCCCAACTAAGCTAATAGGGAGGCTAAGGGCAAGAGGACTGCTCAAGCCCAGGAGTTTTAAGGTTCCTGTGAGTTATTATGCCACTGTACTCTACCCTGGGCAACAGAGTGACACTGTCTCAAAAAGAAAAAAAAAAAAGGTGGGGTGGGGAGGGGTGGATGAGAGGATATTGGAGGGAGAGAGAGATGCTTGAAAAATCTTGGACTTTAAGTCTGTGTGGACACACAGTCCCGAAGGCATATTGTACAGGTCAGCCACCACCTGTGCCATTTTCCTTCCAGTCCTGGAACCACCAGCTTGTCCTCTGTGCCTCAAAATCCTATCTCCCTCCACCAAACAATAATATAAGCTTACATTGAGCACCAACTGTAAGCCACGCACTGTTCTGTGAATAAACTCTCAATCTTCATAACTTTTCAGGTCAAATATTTCCATTGTTCTCCCCATTTTACATACAGGGAAATAGAATTCCCGAAGAGTTCAATAAAAGATTGAATATATTTCTGCCGGGACTACTGCCTTTCCACCTGGAAATCTCTCCTCCCCCAAAGGTAAATGGGACGTTAGAAACCAAACGCTGGTCAGAGACCCCAACGTCCCCTCCCAGGCCCCAACATCAGCCGGCCCCGCGCTCAGGCGCGCCTAGATGGCGCTCGCTGAGCGCCAGATGTGCAAGCCCCTCCCGGACGCGGCTCCCTTCTCCCTTCCCCAAACCGGAGGAGCAGGGGAGGAGGAGTGGGGGAGATCGGGCCAGACTCCTCCCAGCCCGCTAGGCCCCAGCGGGGGGAAGAAGGAGGCGGAGAGCCGAGCTGGCGTAACCAGACTTTACTGAAAACAGAAAACCTGGCGAACTAAGGATTACAAACAGGAATGTGGACTCGTAGCAAAACAAAAACACAGAACAAAAAGGAGGGGGAGGACGGAAGCGGAGGAGCAAAAGCGAGCAAAGGGGTGGAGTATTTTTTTCTTCTTCCCATTTCTTTAAAAAACCAACACAAGAAAACACACACTCACACAACCAACGTTTGTTCCCGAATAGAAACATAAATAGGGCAGAATCGAACACTCTGTTCTTCTTTCTTCCAAAGGCAAATAAAAGGAAAGGACAGGAAACGCAGGGCTTGAGGCTGCGCCCCTCCGAACCCTCTTCTGCGGCGGTGTGTACAAAGGGGCAGCAGGAACACGCGGGTTTGTGCAACATGGGGCGGCCTCGAGCACAGGGGACAGAGGCAGCGCGAGGGCGGGGGTCTTGCGCTCGCCCCCCCGGGAGCAGGGGGTCCAGCTTGTCGAGTCCAGGGCGCCCTCTACGAGTTCTGGGCACCCTCGGGGGGGAAATCCCCAGGGGCCGCGCCCTCTCCGAGTCCTGGGCACCCAAATAGGGGGGTCCCAGGGGCTGCACACTCTCCAAGTCCGGGGCGCCCACGACACTCCCCCCCGCGAGCCCGCCCCTCGGGGAGGGTGGCCGCGCATGCGCCCCGCGCTCGGGCTCAGTACGCGGGCACCTGGTGCTGGGGCAGCAGCTGGCAGCCGCTGTTGACGTGGCTGAGGACTTTCTGCTTGAGCTGCGCCACCTGCTCACGCAGCAGGCTCGCCGTGGACGCCAGCTCCGTGTTCTGGCTCTTGAGGGTCTTGACCTTCTCTTCAAGGCGCGAGATGCGCTCCAGTTTGCGCTTGCGGCACTTGGAGGCGGCGATACGGTTGCGCAGCCGCTTGCGCTCCGCCTTGATGCGCTCCTGCGTGTCCATGTCGATGGGCGACAGCGGCGGGCTCTCGCCGAAGCTCGGCACGTCGGGCACCGTCTGTGGCTCATCCTTGAGCGCGGCCAGGCGCGGCGGCCCCAGCGCGCCCGGGGGCGGCGGCGGTGGAAATGGCACGGGTTCGGCAGCGAAGGCGACCGTTGCAGCACCCCCCGCGCCCCCGGAGCCGCCCGCGTAGCTGCTTAGGTTCGCGTAGACGGGCGCCTCGGGCGCTGCCGCCGCTGGGGTCAGCTCGCCGGGGGGCGCGGATCCCGTGGCTGTCCCCGAGGGCCCCCCGGCTGCGGCGGCGGCGGCAGCTGCGGCCGCGCCCGCGCCAAGCTGGTTCTGCTTGTGCAAATCCTCCAGGGCCTTGACGAAGCCCTCGGCGAACTCCTGCTCCTCGCTGGCCGCCACTTTGGGGTAGAGGAACTGAGTGCTCGTCGGCGTGGTGGTGACCAGCCCGTTGGACTGGATGATGAGGCGCTCGAGCTCGGGGGAGGCAAGCTTAAGTAGCCCCAGGTCGGGGGAGGCGAGCAGGCCGTCGGGGGGTGCAGTGCTAGGGGCGCCGTCGGCGCGCAAGGGGGCTGGAGGTGGTGCGGCCGCAGGCTTTAGCGCCGCCGCCACCTGCTCGCTCAGGCTCAGCGTCAGCGCGTCCTTCTTCATCATGTTGCCGGCCGCCGCCGTCGGGGGCGCCCCGGGGAACAGGCGGCCCGGGGACGGAAAGCTGCCGCCGTTGTTACTGCCGCCGCCGCCGCCGCCGCCCAGGCCGCTCAGAGCCTCATCGCCGTAGAAGGGTGTTTCCATCCTCCGCCTCCCCCGCCGCGCCGGCCCGGGGGGGAGTGGCCGCGGCCTCCCGGGGGGCCCGCGCTCCCCCCCCGTCCGCTCGGCCCTGCGCCCGCCCAGGCCGCGGCCGCTGCGCCCGGCCCTCTGCTGGCGGCGGCTCCTGCGCCGCACCGCTCGTGCGCCCTCTTATAGCCTCGGCTCGACGCGATGAGCTCACCGCCTCCGTTTGCCATTGGGCGCGGATGACGTCCCTCATTTGCATGGGGGCGGGGCCAAGCCGCCGACGCCTGCTCGGCTGCTGTTGTCCGGGAGACGGGCGGTAAACGGCACAACAACGCGCAGCCTTGTGGGTTGACGTCATGGGGGCAGGCCGCGCTTTGGGGCCCGGTCACCCTCCCCGAGACCACTGTGTACAACCTATCTCCCCAGCGCCGCCTCCTGCCAAGGCACGTCCCGGGTGGCGTGATGGGCCCGGCTACAAGGCGGCCGCCCGCCAGGGCTCCCGCCCACCCGAGGCCCCGCCTCGCGTCGCGCGTGGGGCCGGGGGCGGGGCGTCAGGGGGCGGTGGTGCTGGCCTTCAGGGACGCGAGGGGGATGGGGACCAGTATGGATAAATAATTCCCTGGCGCCTTCCCCTCCACTATGCCGACTGTGCCTCTCAGCGAGTCTTGTGCTGATGCCTTGTTCGGACTGGGGCTGGAGGCCTGGTGAGGCTGTGCCGGGGGGCTCGCCCAAGGATGTATGGCAGGTCTGTCTTCCCCTACCTCCCTCTACCCATCCTGGTGTATTTGCCCCAGAAAGACAGGGGAGAGGAGATGAGGGTCGCCAGAAGCCGCTGAAAGTTATTCTGTCCTGATAATTTTCACTGAGTGGAATCTAGAGTACAGATACCAACTTCCATCCTTTACGGAAGGAGGACTGAGGCTGAGTGACAACCCTCCCTATCCCGCTTCGAGGTAGTTTGAGAGTTATAGCAGCGTCAGGGCTGTGCCTAGGCTTGACCTCATCCATCTCTAGATCCCTAGAACTTGGGAGTCCAGGCCCCTGGGCAGCTACTTCCCTCCACTGTTCACGGTTTATCTCAAGGTCTGCCATGGACTGATGTGGGTCTCTAGGCTCTAGGCACTGGGTCTTCACCTCCTGGGGCTGGGCCAATGAGGCAGGAATACCAGCCAGTAGTTAATACCTGCTTATTACTACATTTACAGCTGTTAGGGCTTAATGGGCCACCATAAAGAAAGGGGAGCTCATTCCCGCCCCAGGGTCTTTGCATGTGCTATGCCCTCTGCCTGGTACTCCCTTCCCCCAGTGCAAAGGTGTCCTCAGGGACCTTCCACCCCCAGACATTTTTTTTTTCCTTTTTTTTTGAGTCAGTCTCTCTCTGTTGCACAAGCTAGAGTGCAGTAAGTGGTCTCAGCCTGGCTCACAGTAACCTCAAACTTCTGGTTCAAGCAATATTGTCTTAGCGTCCTGAGTAGCAGGGTCTACAGGCAACCACCACAATACCCAGCTAAGTGTTCTATTTTTAATAGAGATGAGTGAGGGTCTCACTGTTCCTCAAGCTGATGTCAGACTCCTGAGCTCAAGCCATCCCTTCTTGGCCTTCCAGACTTTTAGGATTACAGGCCAGGCACAACCCACCCCTATACTTTATTCCTTTATTGTAGCCTCAGAGTCTGCCAAAGTGACGAGGTGAGTCATAGTCTCTAGAGGGCAGGGACCTTGTCTATACTGGGCTTACTGGGTGCCCAGCCTACTACACATACAATGGATACTCAATGTTAAAAGGAGAATGCTACCTGAAAAGTTGCTGTGGATGGCCTCTAGCTTCAGCTTGTCTTACTGGTCAATGGGCATGAATACCCGCTTTTCTAACCCCCTTCATCACTTAGCTCGGCCCCCAACTGGGCTCTAGGGCAAGAAGGCCATAAGGGGGCTATCACCATCAGCAAGAGATCTGGCTTGTCCTTATTAATTGTAGTAAAGAAATAAAAGAGAGAAAGAGGGAGATCTGGCCGGACAGGCATAGATCTGAATTGCCAGGGCAAGAGCTGGGGGTGTGGGTTTGTTTTGTCTCTAGATAGGTAGGGGAGGTGTCTGTGCATGTCTGGGTGTGTGTATCTGTATTTCCACACACCACTGTGTGTTCTCCAGACCAGGTTCTAGCCTAGCAAGGGACTCCTAGTGGGAGAAGATCCAGTCCCCAAACCTGTAGCCAGCCCTGCTCTCTCCCTGGGTCTCATACTGTGGGGCCAAATTGGAGGAGATGGTATCATGCTTTCCAGAGGCAGAAGGGTGAGTGTTTTTGGCTTAGGGAAGCCCTGCCCTGACCTCAGGATTTGGCCTTTGCAGGTAGGGAAATGGTATGGTAAAACTGTAGGCTGAGCTACCTTCAGATAAATGGTAGACTTTTCTCAAGGAAAGCAGGTATTTATTTATTTATTTTTCGTTTTTGAGACAGAGCCTCAAGCTGTCACTCTGGGTAGAGTACTGTGGCATCATAGCTCACAGTAACCTCCAATTCCTGGGCTCAAGCAAGTCTCTTGCCTCCGCCTCCCAAGTAGCTGGGACTACAGGCACCTGCCACAACTCCTGGCCATTTTTTTTTTTTTTTTGGTTGCAGCCGTCATTGTTGTTTGGTGGGCCCGGGCTGGATTCGAACCCACCAGCTGGGTGTACTCAGGTGTACGTGGCTGGCGCCTTAGCCCATTGAGCCACAGGCGCCGAGCCGGAAAGCAGGTATTTAGAAGCCAAGACATGTTACCTCTCTAAGCCTCAGTTTCTCCCTCCTGAGGATAGAGCAAATAATCCTACCTACCTTGTATTGTGTGTGTATTTTTTTTTTTTTTGAGACACAGTCTCACTCTGTTGCCCCAGGCAAGAGTGCTGTGGCATCAGCCTAGCTCATAGCAACCTCAAACTCCTGGGTTCCAATGATCCTTCTGCCTCAGCCTCCGGGGAGCTGGGACTACAAGTGCCCACCACAATGCCTGCCTAACTTTTCTATTTTTACTAGAGAAAATACTTACTCTTGCTCAGGCTGGTCTTGAACTCCTGGTCTCAAGCAATCTACTGGCCTCAGCCTCTGAGTTCTAGGATTATAGGTGTAAGCCATAGCCTGAACATTGTGATTCTTTCTTTTTTATCTTTTTAGAAAAGACTCACATTATGTTGCCCTCAGTACCTCAAACTCTCAGGCTCAAGTGATTCTCTTGCCTCATCCTCCTAGCACTACAGGTACCTACCATTCCCAGCTACCTTTTTTGTTTGTTTTTTAGAGACGGGGTCTTAACTCTTGCTTAGGTTGGTCTCAAACCTGACTCCAGCAATACACCCATCTCTGCCTCCCAGAATGCTAGGATTATAGCCGTGAGCCACTGCACCTGGCCAATATTGTAATTTTTTTTTTTTGAGACAGAGTCTCACTATGGTTTTTTTTTTTTTTTTTTGGTTGCAGCCATCATTGTTGTTTGGCGGGCCCGGGCTGGATTCGAACCCACCAGCTCAGGTGTACGTGGCTGGCGCCTTAGCCTGTTGAGCCACAGGCGCCAAGCCAGAGTCTCACTATGTTACCCTTGGTGGAGTGCTGTGGTATCACAGCTCACAACAACCTCAAACGCTTGAGCTTAAGCGATTCTGTTGCCTCAGCCTCCCAAGTAGCTGGGACTATAAGCGCCCACCATAACTCCCGGCTTTTTTGTTGTTGTTGTCATTGTTTTGTTTTTTGAGACAGAGTCTCGCTTTGTAGCCATTGGTAGAGTGCCATGGCATCACAGCTCACAGCAACCTCAAACTCTTGGGCTTAAGTGATTCTCTTGTCTCAGCCTCCCAAGTAGCTGGGATGACAGGCGCCCACTACAACACCCGGCTATTTTTTTTAGAGATGAGCTCTTGCTCTGGCTCTGGCTAGTCTTGAACCTGTGAGCCCAGGCAATCCACCCACTTCGGGCCTCCAAAGTGGTGGGGTTACAGGCATGAGCCACCGTGCCTGGCCCCTTGTTCTCGTCGTTTAGCAGGCCTGGGCTGGGTTCAAACCCACCAGCCCCAGTGCATGTGGCCAGCGCCCTAACCACTGAGCTATGGGTGCCAAGCCAATATTGTGATTCTTATTGGCAGAATAGAAGAAATAGTAAGGTCTCAGTAAATATTTTCTGAACCTGGTGGCCAACACCTGTAATCCTAGCATTTTGGGAGGCTGAGGCAGGTGGATTGCCTAAGCTCAGGAGTTCAAGACTAGCCTGAGCGGGCAGCGCCTGTGGCTCATTGAGTAGGGTGTCGGCCCCATATACTGAAGGTGGCGGGTTCAAATCCAGCCTCAGCCGAACTGCAAAACAGAAAAATAGCTGGGCATTGTGGTGGGCACCTGTAGTCCCAGCTACTCGGGAGGCTGAGGCAAGAGAATCGCCTAAGCCCAGGAGTTGGAGGTTGCTGTAAGCTGTGACGCCATAGCACTCTACCAAGGGCAATAAAGTA